>JAFEMH010006146.1:85000-133943 GCA_022495995.1 Adenophora triphylla var. japonica | reverse complement strand
TGAAGCTGAATGGGGTGGTGGAAAAGATGCACACCAATTGTTTAAATGGGTGAATCAGAGTGGAGTGGGGAAGACACTACAAGCTGCATCATTCAACGAAATGGGCATGCTATGGGGGATATAACCTCATGCGCTATTGGAAGCACTGGACAAAGTTACTGACTTAGATGAGGCGTTTAAGCCATGAGAACGAGAGGTTGAGTCATAAAGAGCTGACTATATAATCTTGAAGGAGCAACGGAGTTGGGAGCGGAGCAATGGCAATATTTGTATGGTTTAAAAGGAAGGGGTGTTATGAGGTGAATGTGATTCATTATAATGTGATGTTTAGAATCCTTGGAAAGCACATGATTGGGGTAGAGGTATGAGAGATTATGGGCAGAAATGGAGATGAGAAGGATTATGCCAATGAGTTCCACTTTTGGGGCGTTGATTGATGTTTATAGTAAAGGTGGGTTTAGAGAAAGAGCAATTCAGTGGTTGGAGTTGATGAGTGAATTAGGAGGTAGGGAGCCTGATGAGAGTAACTATGAGCATAGTTGTTCAAATGTACAAGAAGGCTGGGGAAATTCTGAAAAGGCCGAGGACTTCTTCAAGAAGTGATCTGCACATATATGTGTGCCTGAGCCTTTTTGGATTAGTGAAACAAAAAAGTCTGCAGCCTTGAATGGTGACTGTCGAGCAGTTATTTATGGTTTAAGCTCATGCACATATAATACTCTGATAGGTAATACTTATGGGAAGGCGGGGAGACTCAGAGTGCATCCAAGACACATTTGAAATGATGCTACAGGCAAGGGATTGTCCCCTAACATAGTGACTTTCAATTCGATGATTCACATTTTCGGTAACCATGGCCAGTTAGAGCAAGTCAGATCTCTGATGATGAAAAATGGAGCAACTTAAGTGCCAACCTGATACAAAAAAGAACATATAATATTCTTATTTTCATCCATGCAAAGCATAAAAGCATCGAAACAGCTGCTGGCTACTTTAAGAAGATGAAGGCAGCTTCCCTCAAGCCAGAGCCCTGTGAGTTCCCAACACCCTTTTATGCAACGCATTCTCGATAAGGCACATATGGTTGCTGAAGCTGAAGAACTTGTTTATGAGATGGACAAAAGGTGTCTCAAAATAGAGTGAATACACGCAGTCTGCCCTGACTAGAATGTATATAGAATGCCGGGATGCTGAGAAGTCATGGTTATGGTTCCAGAGGTTTCATCTCGAGGGAAATATGAGTTTTGAGTGCTATTCTGCAAATCTATGATGCGTTCGGTAGAACGGGGGCATGTTTTGGAAGCTTGAGAAATTATTCAGCTGCTGTCAAGAGGAAAACCCTTAAGTGTACTAGAATATAATGTGATGATCAAGGCTTATGGTATCAACAAAAAATACTGATGAGGCATGCCAATTAGTCAATAGCATGGACAAACATGGCATGGTTCCCGATATATGTAGCTATAGTACACTGATACAAATTCTAGCTAGTGCTGGCCGGTCAGCAAACAGCAATGCATTATGTCAAGGGAAAATGCAGAAGTCAGGTTTGGTGAGCAACTGCATTGTGTATACCACTGTGATTTAGAGCTTTATAAAATCTGGTCAGTTGGAAATGGCTGTTGAAGTATTAAAGAGATGACAGGATACCGAAGTGGAACCCGATGTTGTTGTTTTATGGCGTACTAATTAATGCTTATGCTGATATTGGAAATGTTGAAGAAGCTTTAAGTCACTTGAGTGCAATGAAAGAAAAGGGGTTTACTTATGAATGATGTTATTTATAAATCCTTGATCAAGCTTTATACGAACAGTTGGGCGCTTAGAAGAAGCAGAAGAAGCATATTGTATGCTTCAAAAGTTGGATGTAGGTCCTGATTTATTTTCTTCAAATTGCCTGATTGATCTCTACACCGAGAAGTCTATGGTTAAACCAGCGGAAGATATCTTTAAAACATTGAGAACAAGTGGGGCAGCAAATGAGTTCTCGTATGCATGATGTTGTGTATGTTACAGGAAACTTGGGTGGTTTGAGAAAGCTATCAGATAGCACAAAAGATGAGAGAACTAGGACTGTTAACTGATTTGTTGAGTTATAACCATGTCCTAGGGGTATATGCTTCTTATGGGAGATTCAAGGAAGCAGTCACAACTTTGAATGAGATGATAGAATGTGCCATCCAGCCCGATGATTCTCCTCTTAGAGCACTTGGAAACATTCTCTCATTAAACGAGTTTAGGTTCCAAAGCAAGCAATTGGCAAGCTTGAAATAATGTGGAAGAGGGATAGTCAAAGTGGCCTGCAGGCTTGGATGTCTACACTTCATTCCGTGCTTGGCATGGTTGATGATTGTGATTTTGGTAATGATCTGGATATGAATGGTACTAATGCTTAGCTCAGATGTTTAAAGGTTAGCTTTCTGAGTTTGCTCCAGCTCTTGCTTTATTTTGAAGAATATAGTATAGGATTGGAAATGTTTGGACAGTGTTTAAGCAACATGTAAAAATAGTATCTGAATGCACAAATACTTCCTTGAAATGGAATATTAGTCGAGTATTTTGTAAAAATTGGCATCCAGATGGTTGCTTCCCTCTAACTGGAAACTTTTTGTACGGATTTTGTGATGTATTGACAAGAAAGAACATCAAGAGTCTAGCATAAGTGAAGGAGGAGATTCCACTGAATGTGTTTCAGGTAACGCTTTTGATTATGACATTGAAGCAATTCTCTGATATCATTAAAAATAATCTAGTTGTGATTGTTTTGTTACCTTAAACTTAACTTCTGTTCCAAATGCATGCTTATACTAAAGGGATGTTTTCTGTTTCACTAGTAGTATGTTTTGAACTAATCTTTCTTATTATGGAGATCTTTATTGGATTCAAATAGATTGGGGAGTTTCAGCTCTGAAATAAGCTTTCTTACAATAATAATAGTGTACAACCCTGTATGTCATAATGTTGGTAGTACTAGTACTCAATATTAGAAATATAATATCATTATATTATATTCAAGTATCAAAGATTCTGCCAAACCATCATCAAAACCACCCCACCCAAAAACAAACCTTATACTACACCAAAATCCAAAAAAAATAAATAAAAATTTGGTACTTTCAACCCAAAAACCCTTTGAGCCGAAACCCAATTTTTTTTTTTTTTTTCAGTGTTCAACCACAGTACCTCGGCTCAAAAACCCTTTTGAGCGAAGTCCTAATTTTTTTTTTTGGTACTCAACCCCCTCGGCTCAAAAACCCTTTTGATCAAAATCCTAAATATTTTTGTGATTCAACCCCTCGGCTCAAAAGCCCTTTTGACCCGAAACTCCAATTTTTTTATTACAAAAACCCCTTTGACCGAGCAGCCGTGAGGAGTGGAAACCTCTACTTGTACAAGGAGTGACTCCACGTGCTGCCCATCTTGCACGCGTGAGGGGTAAAACCCCTACTTGTACAAGGGTGCGCGCACTTCCAAGTGCATAAGCTCCCTACTTCATAATCCCCCTTGGCCTGAGCCGAAACCAATTCCCCCCACTTCAAAACTCCCTCTGGCAAAAGCCGAAAACCCCTCTCCACTTAACCCCACCGTCTCCGAAGTAGTCAAGTGCTCCAACCTATCACCACCCTCGGATGCGAGGAACCACATCTCTTCGTAAACGACACACATGTCCGGGAACACATCTTCAACTCGTCATCAAAACCGGTTCATCTCATCACTCTCCAAGATTGGACTTATCCAAAGGTTGTCCATCTTGGCGAGGGGGCATATTAGGACTATAATATAATTATATTATATTCAAGTATATTGTAATAAATAGATTAAGCAAACATAATCATTATATTAGATTAGGAAACACAATCTTTGTATTAGATTAGAAAACGCTTTCTCCTTTTTAGAAAATTATTCCTTCTCATTGTAATCACCTATAAATATGTATCTTCTATCATCATAATCAATTAAAGTCTTTCATACCAATTATTTTCTTTCCTTGTATGATTGGCTTCATCTCTCACTCTCAAATCTAATACTCAGTATAGAAGGTTAGTGAAGCCATCGCTAGATGACTTGACCATTTTTAGGATATAGTAATTGCTACTGCATAGAATTCCTGATTCTAGAATTTTCACTTCAGCAATTAAATATGCATGCGGAAATTATGTCCATTTTAGTGCATTTATTGTTAGGGCACAGGACATGGTTGTGGAAGCGAGCTGCAGTTCAGTGCCGACACTACGACATGAAATTTCAGATTGCTGCTAAGACAGGTTACATTCTCAATGCATTCTTTTCAAATGGCAGTAATACTAAAGTCACAAAAAGAACTCACAAAAATTTGGACACAAAATGAGTTGACAGTTTGATTGGATATTGTGTTTGTAGACCTCAATGCTCATTTATTAAGTATCCAATTAAACAGTTCCAACTCATTTTGTGTCCAAAATTTTGTGAGTTTTTTTTGTGCCCCTAGCATTGCTCTTTCAAATGGTATGCATTCGTTTACTTGGAAGAAAATAGTTCTTATTATTTCTGGTTATTGAAATTGTCTACAAGAGGTCAAGATTGAGCACCACCTAATTGGGCATTCTTGGTGGTGTCTTTGGTCAAAACTTTAATGCTTCTGGTTTCAGGTTCTCATGATCTTCATCATCGAAGGTCTTATATGGTTTCACAAAGAGCATGGTAGACCGCCGGTCTTCATAAAATATTCCCGACGTAAGAATGGAAAGGGGGATCAAGTTGGCTGATTATAAGGCTGAATTTATGACTGGGATTACATCTGGCCTCTATAATTGCGGGAAGTGTTAGGAGAGTTTCCAGTCTCTGTAATTACTAGAGTTATCAAATTAATAAAAGTTCTTTTGAGTCTCTATCTATCTTCTTATTTTTATCAACTTGAGTGCTAAACTCTATCAGAGCAGGACTTCTGATGCAGTCGAAGAGGTCACGATCGAGTTTCTGGAGGAGTTTGATCGAAAAGGGCGAAATGGTTGAAGCAGCAGTAGCACGGCCGTGCTTGTTCTCAGGCGCACGCCCGTGCGAAGGTGGAGCGGCCGTATCATGTATTGGGAGCGGCCGTGCATGTCGGAATGACAGAGTTTTAATTTTTGGCCGATGTTTTAAACAATTAAGGGTAGTTTACTCTTTTAATTTCCAAGACGTTTTTAGGGTTTGTTGGAGAGTATTTATACTTTGTTTTTAGGGTTTGAAGACAGTTTTTTGCCGTTTAATAAACATTGGTTGTTTTTTCCAACTTTTGTATTGATTAAATTCTACAAGGTTGAAGGTCAATTGCTAGTATCGATTAAATTCTACTAGTAATTGATATCTATCAAGTCTTCTGCTACGTCAGTTGGTATCAGAGCTCGTGTCGATTCTTGGAATCATGGTGCGACCGAAGAGACAAACTGTGGAAGAGATCTACGAGCAAGATGAGGCGGTTCTGGAGGAACGCATCGGATCCATCGTAGATCAACGTATGGAGTTGATGATGGAACAGTTAACGACCAGGATGACCGACTTGTTCAATCAACAGACTCGGAGGAATCAGCCTAAACCCGGTGGCCGCGACGGACAACGAGACTGGGAGGTGGATTCTGATGGTGAGAATAGCGAGTTTTATGAGGAGATTCCGCAGGTTAGACGTCGAGGGTAGAGGTATGGTTTAAAGGTCATACCAAGGTTGGAATGCGGTTTAAAGGCCGCATGAGGGTCGAGGTATGGTTTAAAGGCCATACCAAGGTTGGATTGCGATTTAAAGGCCACATTTAGGTCGAGGTATGGTTTAAAGGCCATACCAAGGATATGATTTAAAGGCCATACCAAGGTTGGATTGCGATTTAAAGGCCTCGTAGGGTCGAGGTATGGTTTAAAGGCCATACTCAAGGTTGGAATGCGGTTTAAAGGCCGTATGAGGGTCGGCGTATGGTTTAAAGGCCATACCAAGGTTGGAATGCAGTTTAAAGGCCGCATGAGGGTCGAGGTATGCCTCGATGCCGAAAAATGATTATCGGGGGAATAACCATTCTTGAATTCTCTCTTCCGAATTCTTGATTGCGGAAGCTCCAGGTTCTGTCTTCACGTCCCCAATCATCACGGGAAACTGCAAAGGACTCATTTGTACATGAGGTTTCATCAAATGCCGCTATGCTTACCCCGTCATTCCTAGGGAAAGGGTTTCCGACGGTGTTAGGACCACGGGGGCATTCCAACTTTCCCTCTTCGATTAAACTTGGACCACTTTCTTCAACACGATGCAATGGTCGGTTGTATGGCCGAGGTAGTCGTGAAAAGCACATCATTTGCTCATATCCAGCTTAGGGTTAGGATTCCTTGGCTGATAATTCTCAAGGGGCTTGAGCATATTCCTTTTTACTAGTTTCTCGAAGACTTGGCTCAAGGGCATCCCGAGATTATCAAGAGGTTGGAAGCGCTTCTCTTGAGGGGGACCGTTATTCATTGGGGTCCCGTTCTGAATGTAGTGAACTGCTCTAGTAACCTCCTTCTTCTTGTTTGGAGGTGTTTAGTAACCTCTTTCCTTTTGCTTAAGGACACTCTTCCCTTGCATCACTTTTGCAAGTTCTACCAACCAAGCCACATGGGGGTCTTTAGGTGGGGTTAGGTTTTCGGTTCCCAGAGATGGAGGCAGATTTGTTGATGGAATCACCATTCGAGAATCCTGGGGAGGCAAGTGGGTGTATGCACGTCCATACCCTTGATTGCCATAACCGGAGTCGGGGGCACAATTATCTAGGCCGTGCTGGACCGCGTTCGGAAACTGAGGGAATGTTTCATCAGCCCCGAGAGGCAGTCTGACAGGTGGCAGGTTTGTAACATCGGGGTATTTGCTCGGTATGTCCGTCCCTGGCAGGCATTGTGACTTCACGTTGTAGCTGCGGGGCTCATACACGGAGGCAAATGATTGGATCCCAGGGGATATTGGGAGGCATTAGGATCTGAGGGAGCGGGCCCATAGGTGTGCTCGTGATATTGAGTTTGCAGAGCGGGGCCGGAACACTGATTGTGCTGAGATTGGAAAATCGGAGCTGCTTGACTGAGGCTCAAATAGAGCTTTGAGCGGGAGTTGCCTTGCATTGCTAGGTTTCCGTAGCTTTGTGAAGGAGGGACTTGTTGGTAATTCAGAGAAGCTGAGGGAGTAGGCACGTCTTCGTCTTTTATGAAAGTCCCATCCGGTTGGGGGACTGCTGTTCCAAGATGACGCACGACGTATTCGATCCAAGTCTCTACGCTCTTCTCAAGGCCGAGAGCCTGAGAGCTTCGCAATACTTCTTCCATTGTTTGGGGATTTACCGGGTATGAGTCCTATTCCCTTCACTGTTATCCGCCGACCCTGCCATTGGAGAATAACGGACCGTTCGAACCACTTAACCGAAAGGACTGTCAGACCTTGTGGCCTCAATGCTAAAAAGACGACACCCGGGGACTCTCAACCACTCTCGGTGCGCTGGAGGGGGCGAAAGGCAAGGATTAGACTGGGGAGGGCCTTTTGGATGAAGGGGGAAAACCTATGCGACATGCGCTTCCTTTTTAATTGTTTTTTTATTGTTTTAATTTACTTAAAACATGTTTTATCGAATTCTAAATGGTTGGAAAAGATTGTTCTTCTTTTTTCGCAACTATCTCTAGATCCTCGGGTCATGATGGAATCCGATCACTACGGCTATAAGCCACTATCCTTTTGACCGTATTTTGTAGCCTCCCGGGTGACAGCTGGCGAGGGCCCTATAAGGCAAGCGGTTTCCACCGGCCAAAAGAAAACGAACCCATGGACCGAGCCTATCATGTTCATTTCAATGCGTCCGCCATCTGTGAATAGTGAACGGAATCAAAGTACCTAAGTCAAGATCGGGTAAGAATTCGGGGCATGACCTCTCTTTGTCTTGCTTGCTGGCAAGAGATCTATGACTTTAGGTTTTGGCTAGGTCATATTGTCATGGATGACGCATTAAAGGCTTGATGACATGGTGTCATGTGGGCATGGACGTATATCCGGTACGGATCATGGTCTAAGTGTAGCTTTAGAAATCAAGATCGGGTCAAGATTTTAGCATGACCTTTCATCGTCTTTCTCTCGCAAGAGATCTTGATTTCTAGGCTTTGACTCAGATAATGGCTGACATGGGATATGTATCCAGGCTTTATGACACGGACTGGGTTAAAAACCAACCGAGTCTGGACAGAGTGTGACACAAAAGTACATGTTTGACACTGGCTAGGATGTGAAGTTTGGAATGATCCCGTGCGCGCAAAAAAGGCATAGGAACACCAATCGAACTGCATTTGAGATCATTTCGGGTTTGGGGTTGTAGTGTGTAGTGTACAGGATAAGAGTGCGCGTAGTGTGCAGTCACTAAAATTCTTTTTTGTAAAACAAAAAGTTTTTGCATAATGTATTTTTAAAAGTATGTACACAGATGTATTATGATGCATTTTTTTTAATTTTTTGAATAAGCAAGAAAGGGTAAAATGAAAGTTTGACCCTCATCATGTTTTAAAAATCTTTTTTTTTGTTTAAAAGTTTTTAAAACAAAATATTTTCCCAGTAGAGTCGCCAACTGAAATTACCCGACCCGGCGCGCGGACGGCATCTCGCGTTGGGAGGCCTGTTGCTGCTGTTCGTTTCGTAGAGTCGCCACGCCGTTTTGATTATGCTCAAAACATTGAGGAAAGGTTGTTTTTGTTAATTTGTTGTGTGATGAGATTTTGAGTTCGGATGTCAGGTTACGCCTCGGGAAGATATTTTTTAGTGCTCAACCGAGTCGCCTCGTATATACGAGTCTTCTGTACCTTTTTTTTTTTATAAATGTTGTGTGTGTGTGTAATTTTAAATAAAATGCATTAAGTAAATAATTGAAAGACAGTGAGAGAATATTAACAAACCGCTATCACCGTCAGACTTCCATAGTGCAATGGAAGGTCTTGCGGGATCGTTTGTACGGTTTGAGTCTGCGTGAATAGTAAATATTGACTACATTGTAAGCAGTATATTTAAAGCAGTAATGTATTTAAAGACTGAAATTTAGAGCAGTATTTAAATGTGCGAAAGGAGAACTCACTAATGTTGGTTAAGTTTTATCTTCCTAGGGTTTGTAGGAGGAATGTGTTTGGTTATGGGTGTTTAAAGACGAGAGAGGTTTTGCCCTCACTAATGACAAAATCTCCCCTAATTAACTCTCGATATCACACTCGGGGGATCTAAAGAGGAGAGAAATTATGCACTCACTCGGGCAGAACCTCCCCTAATTAGCACTCGTTCAAACTCGTTTGGACTCGCGGGTTTGGATCAGTTTAAGCCGTTTGGGTGTTTGATTGGGGATGAATAGGGTTTGTGGGACATCGGGAGGTCGATCGGGATGGACCGAGGTCGCCTCGGGAGGGCTCGGAGCGCCTCGAGATGGCTCGGGAGCGCCTCAGGATGGCTCGGGAGGCCTCGGGAAGGACCAGAAGGGGACAGAATGGCTTGGGAAGTTGCCTGAAGGCTGTAGGGAGGTAAGATAGAGTTGAGGTGTGATTGAAATGAGCTGGGGTGGCCTGTATTTATAGGCCTAGAACAATTGCAAAAGTGTCCGTACGGACATGTCTGTAATTAGACATTTTTTTGGTTTTTCTGGATTTGAGAGAATATTGTGGACTTTGGGGAGATTTTGGGGAGATTCTGGTGTGTTGACAAACATGTCCGTACGAACACATCTTGCATGCAAATGTGTCCATACGGACATCCTTGTAATCAGCTATTTTTTCACAGTTTCCATTACCATTGGATAGTACTCGTCGAGAGCTTTCTAACCATATATGACACGTCTCAATCGGAGTGCGTATGAAGAAGTTATGACCTCCGAAAGTTCGCCCTTGATATTTTCCGTATGCTCGGATGGAGAGCGGTCCGAATTGGGGTACTTACAGTTCCAGAAATAATTTATGAGACTCGTTTAGTCAGAACACATTTTTCATGCATAATTAATTATGAAAATATTTTCTAAAAGACATTTAAGGCACATAAACAATGCATTATCATGTAATCAGGCTATATAAAAAAATTAATAATTTTCTAGATTAATATTTTCCCGTCTGAAAAATAAATTACGTTGAAAATACACATGAAAAATACAGAAAACTTATCTAGCTTTGTTACACTAAAAATTACGAAATAATTTTCTACAGTGCATAACACTATTATATGCATACAATAAAAGTTTCATAATTTTCTGAGCTGTTAAAATATATTTTTATTTGATGAATAACATGATTAAAATAAATCCAAAAAATACTTAAATTAATTGGTTAATTTTGACTAATGCCCATAAAACAGACACATATACCAAAACACTCTGCAAGTTTGACTTTTTCAAAATTAGTAGATAGTAGGGTGTACTAATACAGTCCATCTTGAACTAGAAGTATGGCTATTGTAATCAATAATTAAAGGGTCCATATGCTTTAGTTACTTTAGACTACATCTTCTAAGCAATATTGAACAGACCACATGCTGTTTGAGCCACGCTCCCCTGACGAGTGTCGCAAGAGGCACAACAATCAGTCGATATTCTGTCTCATGTTACTGTTCATTGCCCCAAATCCCAGGCGCTTTATGGTTGCTAGAGATAGTATTTCTCGGGGTGAAGGAGTATATGAAATATTACGTGTGTATGTAAGTTGGTTCCGTAAAAACTCAATTTATAGTATATTGGCTTGGGTAAGTCATAGAGTCTCATTCACATGCTAATTTCTATTTGACTTATTCTCCAAATTTCCCTTATTCCATAGTTAGAGATAATAAATCACGTGCCTAACATTTTCAAATTTCCAAACCAGCCAAAATGAACATAGTATTTGACAAATTACCTTCCTTAGCGAAATTTCCTTATCCTATAGTTAGAGATAATAAATGTGTCTTTTAACACTTTCAAATTTCCAAACCAGCCAAAATGAACATAGTATTTGACAAATTACCTTCCCAGCTTTAGTTTGCCTTTCTAAAAAAAATAGCTTACTAAAAAAAATCAAATCTGGTTTCAAAAAAAAAAAAATAATCAAATCTAAAACGCGCTTCTTTAGGCCTGCGCTAAGACAGGCTTTCTCCATAAATTTTCACTGAGAGGTGCTATTCACATCCTTTGGTATATTAAAGCACAATCACTATTTTGTTTTTTAAATGTACATCCCATTATCATTAAATATTTTTAGTTTCCATCTTATTTTCAAAACTATCTCTACTCTTTCTCTCTTTTTCATCAATTACATTTTTCTCTCAACACCCTTCATATCTGTTGGTTTCTCTACACCTCTCTTTTTCGGTTTCTCTCTACACACCATGATACATCCGATAAAGTCTGAGATTTTACCTTAAAATCAATTGACAAGTCTTGACAAGTCTTGTGTATTTCCGATGTGGGATAATGTTCTCTTACACGCCCCCTCACGTGTAGTCGGGCTTTGCCAAAGGCTTACAACGTGGACTGGATGGTGGGTGGCGCGGAGGGTTCATCGTGGGCCCACCACGTGTAGCCGGGCTTTGCCAAAGGCTTACAACGTGGACTGGATTGTGGGTGGAGCGGAGGGTTCATCGTGGGCCGTTGGGCCTGCACGTGTAATGAACCAGCTCTGATACCATGATAAAGTCTAAGGTTCCACCTTAAAACCAATTGATGTTAAGGAGAGTAGCCCAGGATCCTTATATGTTAGAGACAAGTCTTGTGAATTCCCGATGTGGAATAATGTTCTCTTACAACATCACCATTACAACCACCAACATCAAAACAACCGGACTTAAAACACACACCACATCCTCATCTTAATCTGCGAATACATCAATCTACACAACACAAAGCTGAGTATAAAAAATGAATAGACACAGAAAGGTTACACAAACGCAAAGAGGTTTAGATGGTGTTAGGTACATTTGTAGTCGGTAAAGATGAAAATTTGGGTGAGATTGTTAGAGAGAGAGAGAGAAAGAGTGTGTGTGTGGTTTAGTTGGTGAAATCAACGTAACGAGCTTACTTCACTTGCTTAAAAAGTTAAAATAGACTTGTTTTAAATCTATGTTAAGGGAGGCAAGATGCAATGAAAGCAAATCTCAGGTTGGGGAGGTCGTGTAAAAGTCACCAAAGATACACTATTTCCGATACTTTCGACATGCATCCACCACACATCCGCCTCCTCCCAGCACTGCGTTGTCGTTTTGCCTCATGTGGCTCATTTTCGCCTTCTTCATTCTCATCTTTTCCTTCAACGGGCTTCTTTCACATTCACTTTCAGCCCATTATTGCTTCCCATTTTGTGTTAACACCTATTTTAAGTTTAAGATGAATTTCGCGTGCTCTTATTACAATATCCTAATTCCAATTTGATGAATATTGTATGGAATACTTAAAAGACATCACAAAAAAGACAGGGCATGAAAAATACAGAGCATCCATTATTGAGTGAGCAAGAACACAACAAGAAAGAGACACCAAATTAGAGTTTGGGTGATAGAAAATGTGCAAAAGAAAAAGAGGATAGTATATAAATTTAAAGGATGAGTTTGTTACTTTGAATTTGGTGAGGGTAGGGAAGAAGACAAATATATATATATATATATATATATATATATATATATATATATATATATATATATATATATATATATATATATATATATATATATATATATATATATATATTTATATATATATAGTAATTGAAATGCTCTAGAAAATATTAAAATTCATTGTTCCATTTAAAAAAAATGTGAATTGTTCGATTTTAAATGACTTTAATTAGTCAGCTTTAAATATCCTCAAAAAATCGAGGTAAAAATTCAGCTAATAATTGTTTATGTTACATTTATTGACATGGATATTTTCAGGTTTATGATATTTACATGAATGTTTTTCGTAATTGAAACGAAATCTAATGAATCTGACCAACATTGTATTTAAATTAGAGTTTTAAAAGGAAAAAATATCAAAATTACTTCCGCCATTATATATTAACTAATAGATAAAAATTGATGTTTGCAAATTTTTTTAAGCACAAGAGCCGGTTTGGTAAACGTTAACCCGTCTCGTATAACACGACCCGTTTCCAGTTATTTCAAATGGCTGCTCCGCCTTTCCCAACTTTGTCTTGTTCATCCTGTCCCAGCCCTAACCCTATCCCTATAAGTCTAATTTCATTTAATGGCTTCTTCTTTATCCCTCAGATCGCTATTTAGCTCTGTGCCCGCTGACCTCAACGTCAACGACCAAGTAAGTGCCGACCTACTCTTCAATCTTCAATTTTGTGTTTGAATATAGCGAATTATGTGAATGAAAATACAAGAAATCGATTGTGTTAACACTCAATTTAAGCATTCATCAAAATTAGTATGATGTTTGAATTGCATGATAATGAAAATTCTCAATTTCGGTATATTTACTGTTTCACCTCATGCCAAGGAGTTATATATCTACATTCACTTGCAGCATTGATCTTTCATATTCTTGTAAATCTAGTTCTTCCCCAATCCGGAAAAAAATACTACTTCCGTGCAAAATGAATATCCAAAAAATGTCAGAATTTAATTTTTTTTTTTTGTCAGTGTTTAATCTTCATCAAGAGCAAAATTGAAAATTTTTGGACATTCATTTTGGGACGGAGTGAGTAACACTTACTACCATTTTCGCTTATCCCTGAAAAGATAAGTGTTTGTAAGAGTGGAAATAAATTCCAAAAACAAATTGCTGCACTAACCATTTTCGTTTATCCCAAAAATTAGCTTTTCTAAGAATGGAATAATTTCCAATAGAAAAAAGATCTGCACTTAATATATTCATTTTTTTCTGGAAAAAAATGTTGCACTTACCATTTTTGATATCCCTAAAAGAGTAGATTTGTCAAGTGAGGAAATAATTTTAGTGTGATTTCATGAAGGTGCACTCAAGTAAAACTGTATCCTAAAAAGTTGAAGTTGCCAAAGGTGACTCTTCTTTTGGGACAAAGAGAGCAAAATTTTTATATCATGATAGTTCAGTAATATGGATTGTATCATGATTTCTGTTGGATCAAATGGGCAATAAAATCCTTTATTTGCAACCAAATAAAGAGTTCGAAGCCTGTTTCTAGTTCCATAATGGTGTTTTTGTTTTGCTTAGGGGTTTGTGGTTGGGAATTCTCCTGCAAATCGTGGGTGTAAAACTCTGGTGATTGGCAAGCAGACTCCTGGTTTGTTTTCTAAAAAGCTCGCGTTGAGGTGTTCTAGAGATAAAGAGATGGATGTGAGAACATCAGCAGTAGTTGACAATGTAGCGGAATGCTTAGATGGTCTGTCTTTGTGGAGATACTAGTGGTAATTGGGAGGTTGTTTTCATTTGGAATATGGAGGGTTTAATCCGTTTTTCTTACTGTGGCAGAGTTGGATGTTAGGGAGCCGAGTGTATCAACAATGCTCATGAATTTTGAGAACAACTTTGATCCATATGGGGCATTGAGTACACCTCTATATCAAACAGCAACATTCAAGCAGGCATGTCTTCACACCCTTTTTATGTAATTTTTGGTGATATTCATTCAAGGAAAAATTCCCCTAGGGTCCCCCTGCCCAGATTTTTTTCCTTTTAAAGAAAACTTTTTTGTAAATCTCAAATAAAGATTTCTCCCCAGATTCAAATTCCCCATACACCCCTCACCCCTCACCTCCCTACTCTCTTCTCATTTTTTATCTCTTCCTTCTCTCTCTAAAACACCACACACACACACAACACACACATTCACAGTTCTCTCTCTCTCCCGAACCGTCTCCAACGACGATTACCGGCAACGGCGACCGACGATGACCGCCTCCCACCTCTCTCTTCCATCGACTTTCTAGGCCACTTGGGCCTTCAAATAGTATTATCTCTCTCTCTCTCTCCCTATTATTAATTTGAGACGGATGGTGTATTAATACAAATCCATTTAGAATGGTCTTGTTGAATTTTATGTGTAATCATGTAAGATTCGTAATATTTCTCACTAATTACATCAGTTGACTTAGAATGATTGCTAACTTTGGAGTTTTCCGTTGATTTGGAAGTTTTGGAGCCAAACTACCGTCCCTTTTACTGTTTGCAGATTATGAAGACTTCGATAATTTGCTTTCCTTCTGGAGAGATTTGGAAAAAAAAAAGAAGTACTTGTCTCATATGTATATGCTAAAACTTGATGCCGACCATCACTATCACTTAATTAATACTCCATAAACGGACATTCCCTGTATTCTCTCAAGGCGGCAATGTAATGGGATGAAGATGTTAGTCTCATTTTCTCTGCACATATTATTTTCACTTTGCTCGTTAATATCTTTTTCTTGGAACTGTGATAGCTTTTTTTTTTCTGTCTTAACGCGCTGCCAACAAGTATTTGGTCGTGAATATGATCTTGACCTCCGACGCCCTCATCCTTGACAACCACCAATTTCTCTTCTCTATTCCTTCACTGTGTCCACTCTTTCCTTCATATCTGCAACATCCTCTTCATCTCTTCAAAATTATGTTTCAACCTTGGTAGTGTATTTGATTGAGTATGAACGAAAATGGTGTATACTCAATAATGGCATTCACATTCATGACAGATTGGGATGAAACATATTAAGTTTGGTTTTGTTGATTCATATATTTTAGTTTTGTTGCGTGCTCAGCATAGACCATTTTATTTATCTCATAATTTTGATTTTTTGTTGAAAAATTATTTTATAAGTCAATTATAAGAGACGAAAAAGTCTTATAAGTTACTTATAATAAATTAAATAGTTTTATAAGTTATTTATAATTAAGATATAAGAGTTTAATGTATAAATTATGAGATTAATTCATTGTTACCATTGAAATTTTTGATTTTTTTGTTGAACAATTGTTTTATAAATCAATTAAAAAGAGACGAAAAAGTCACTATAAGTTACTTATAAGAGATGAAATAATTTTATAAGTCAGTTATAATTAAGCTATAAGAGTTGTAATGTGTAAATTATGAAATTAAAACGTCGTTATTGAAATTTTTTAATTTTTTGTTGAAAAAAATTGTCTTATAAAGTCAATTATAAGAGACGAAGTAGTTATAAAAGGCAAGTTGGTCTTATAATTCTACTATAAGAGTTTTAATATGTAAATTACGAGATTAATTCGTTATTATTGAAAATTTGATTTTTTTTTAAAAAAATTGTCTTATAAGTCAATTATAAGAGATGAAGTAGTCTTATAAGTTACTTATAAGAGTTGTAATGTGTAAATTATGAGACCAATTCGTTATTATTGAAATTTTGATTTTTTTGTTGAAAAAATTGTGTCATAACTGAATTTTAAGAGATGATTTAGTCTTATAAGTCAATTATAAATAAGACAATTATAAGAGACGAATTAGTTGCAAGAGGCAAGTTGATCTTATAATTCAGCTATAAGAGTTTTAATGTGTAAATTATAAGATTAATTCGTTGTTATTATTGAAATTTTTGATTTTTTTTGTTGTAAAAATTGTATTATTATAAGTCAATATAAAAGATAAATAAGTCTTATAAGTCACTTATAAGAGATGAATGTCTTATAAGAGATGAACGTCTTATAAGTCAGTTATAAAAGGGCGAGGGGTGTCTATGGAATTTTAGATCTAATGTGTCATGCATTGGGTTTAAATCGCCAGAGGGGCCTTATAGGAAGTGACCCTTCATTCATTTCTCCCCGGAAGTAGCTTCTTGCATTTATGCAGGGTAAGGTTTGCCTACATTTCATCCTTGCGGTGAGTTCTTCATTCATTTCTCCTGGTGGATGAATAGAAACTATGTCTACTTATTTCACATCTCTTGTGCAGTGATTGCATTGAATGCAAGTATAATATGAGTACATTTCTAGAAGATATTAGTATAATGCAGTGGCGGAGCAAGGTGTTTTTGTAAATTGGGGCAAAATTTGCATAATCAATTTTGTCCGGAAAATGTAACATTTAAACCCCTTTCATATTTTAAAAGGAGGCAAAATAAATTCATAGTGTATTTATTTTTTCCTGTCAAAAAAGGGGGCAAGATTGCATATATTGTACTAAAACACCAAAATACAAAAAATAATTACTCTAGTTTTTTCCCCACCCAATTAGGGCAATTACCCCCTTTAGTCTTCATGTAGCCCCGCTAGTGGTACAATGCGTTAAAAGATTTATCTACATTCAAGAGAGTGCAAGGGAGTTGAGGCTGTTGTCGAGAAATATTAGGGGAAGCAACTTTGTTCATTATTTTAGTATCTCATCTTGTCATTTGGTTCTCTGAGTTCTTCTATTAGAGACGCCAAGCTGAAGTATTCGGTATTATGGGGGACTACAAAAGGTTTTGAAAGAGTCGAACTTACAGTTTGTCTGGATGTAAGATAATAGTCTTTTGGGCAAATTGCAATTTGGTTACCTGAATTTTACACTTTGCGCAAGTTTGTAAAACTGTTGCAATGTGATATAAAAATGGATGAGTCGTTAAAAAATTAACAGTGACTACCAAAATATATATCCTATTGGTCACCAACTCGCAGTTTTGTTCGTTTTGGTCACTGACCTACCTACTTAATGTTTTATGTCATCATTCCGTGAACACTTGATGTTAGCATGAAAATATAAGAGATAAAAGTGTACAAAGTTAAACCTTTGGGAGTAGTAGTTGTTTAAGTGACATAACCATGAGTAATTAAATTAAAATCTAAGGAAACCCAAAACCCTATTTCACCCCGTCCGTCCCCTTTTCGTCCTTCCTGCCCTTTGTCTACTCTGCCCTCTCTCTCTATCCTCTCCAGATATGCTAGATCTAGCAATAATGGTTGAAGGAAGAATTCTCTTTGTAGGGTGAATATGTTGACCCTACTTTGATTTAAAACCGATGAGTGTTTTTTTTTGGTTTGGTACTTGGTATGTAAATATGAAGAACCTAGTTGTTTGCCTTCAAAAAATGAAGAAACCATTTGATTTGAATATGATTTATTTCCTTTGTTTTTTTGTAAATATGAAGAACCCATTTGCATTGAATCTAACTTTTCTTTCCTTTAATTATATGTGGGTGTTTCATTGATTTAACACAATTGTTAGTGGAGATTAATGGTGGTGGTGAGAAGAGGGAGGGGGCTAGAAAAGGGGGACGAAAGGGGTTGTGGAAGGAGTAGTAGAGATTAATGGATTTTGGTAGGGGAAATTTACCCAATTCTTGTGTGATGATGCAAAATTAAATTTAATGTGGGTTTCCTTTTTCTGGTGGTGATGTTGAAAATGGTTGTGTTGGTGGGTGGTTGTTGATGGCAGTAGTGGTGATAGGGGTGATATGGTTGGGGTTTTTTTTTAAAGACAAATAATTATACAGGTTTAAAAAAAGACATAAAATTATCAGTTTACTTTAATAAATTATTCATATTAAAATCATTTAAACGTTTTATAAATTTATTCATCAAGTAATATAATGGAGCTTTCAAAACGAACAAAAAAGGTATGGGATTTTTACCAATATTTTACCAATATGACCTTTAGATATGGGGGAATTTATCAATAAAAACAGGACATTTTAAATTCTACCTTAGGATCCTAAAGTGAAAATCAAAACCCCCGTAGAGTCCCTATCCCTATTTATAATAATCAAAATGGCGAAACAGCCCTCACCTCGTTCTCTTTCGCAGCCCTCGTTCTCTTTCTCTCTCTATGCGCAGCCTCGTTCTCTTTCTCTCTCTATCTATGCGCAATTCCAATTTCTCCCACCACCGTTAATGGCTGCCGCTGCTCGGCGTTCTCCTCTTCGTATAAATTTCAATCTTAAACGCCTCGTTGAATAAAATATCAACTACTGTCGGAAAATCAATTCGTAAATTGAACGAGGTGTTTAAGTTTAATTCGTTATCTGAAATACATAGATTAAGAAAGTGTTTTTTATTTTTGGTGGATATGGAGAATTTTATCAATAAGATACGGAATTTGGATGCGTACCCTAAGATCAATGAGGACTTCTACAGCAGAACGATTTCCGGTGGTGTTATTACCCTCTCTTCCTCCATCGTCATGCTCTTGCTCTTCATTTCCGAGCTCAGTTTGTCCCTTTATTTGTCTCTCACACACGCAATTCAGAATTGATATGGTCTTTGTTGGATCTGCGATGACTTTTTTATGTCATTCTTTTTAGGACAACCGTAGAACAAGTTTCACGGTTGTTGGGTTTGATGTTAATAACTGTGTAATGATTTTCACAGTTATTGTGCATAACTGTGAATACCATTTCACAGTTATTTTTGTGTCATTCCTTTAGGACAACTGTAGAACAAGTTTCACGGTTGTTGGGTTTGATGTTAATAACTGTGTAATGATTTTCACAGTTATTGTGCATAACTGTGAATACCATTTCACAGTTATTTTTGTGTCATTCCTTTAGGACAACTGTAGAACAAGTTTCACGGTTGTTGGGTTTGATGTAAATAACTGTGTAATGATTTTCACAGTTATTGTGCATAACTGTGTAATGATTTGCACATTTCCAAGCTGAGAATTATGTATGTGCACAACTGTGAGGTCAATTTCTCAGTTATAGTTATGAGTGTTAAGGTCACTTTTTCAGTTATAGTTCTTATATCAAAACTGTGAAATAGACTTCTCAGTTTATAAATGTGAAAACCATTATACAATTATTTACATCAAAACTGTGAAATAGACTTCTCAATTTATAAATGATTTTCTCAGATTTTTACAAGTGAAAAATAATTATTTTATTTATAAAATTTGAAATATATGATGAGTAAACTTGTTTGATTCGTCTTGGCGATGTGATTAAACCAGTGATTTCAAATTATTTTTTTGACTTTTAGATTTTGAGTTATTGTATTTTAAAAATGTAAGAGCAAAAAAAAGGAAGAGATAGAAAAGGAGAGAGAGATTATAGGGAGAGAGAAATATATTGTATTTTAAATTTTTTGAGATAGTATACTTAAAAAAAAAAAAGAAAAGAAAAGAAAGAGAAAGAGGCGCTGATTGACTGGGAATGGGATGGGTGGGCGCTGACTGGGAATGGGAGGGTGCGCACGTGAGTTTGGCCAAGGGTATTTTGGTCCAGAAAAATTGCAGAGACTTATTGGTATGTTTTGAAAATGTCTAGTTTTATTGGTCGTTTTCATTTTATCTGAGGGACTTATTGGTCAAAGCCTCAAAAGGTATTGGTGACCAATACGTTATAGATTTTGGTTGACATCGTTAGGTTTTTTAACACCCCATCCAAATTTACATTGCATTGCATTGGTTTTACAAACTTGGGAATCAAATTTGAACATTTCCATATTGGATAACCAATTGCAACATAGTGTAAAACTCAGGTAACCAAACTGCAATTTGCCCTAGTCTTTTACCATTCTTACTTCTCATACATTCCTTTTCCCTCTGATACCTAACCACCAGATTTGAGCTTTCTCGTCTTGGCCATGGATGAATTAATTGTCTTTTTCTTAGTTTGATTGCTTCTTGTCAAATCCAGCCCATCACATATTTAAAATTGCACATCTAAAATCAGGCATTGGTGTGAATTGTGTAAATCAGGCTTGACATGATTTTTTGGGTGAATCCTCAAATGCAAGACTAAGATCCTAAAATTCGAAAAGTTGAGTTTCCAGATTTAATAATCCACTCTCATAACTTCAATTTCACTTAGGAGATGGAGCTGCCACTACTATCTCCGGCTTGTGTGATCTAGGTCCTAAGTGATCCTAAGTTGAACTCTGGCACTATTTTTTCTAAATAGTGTGTTAAGCAAATAAAAAAAGTTGTGACGAGGGGATCGGCTGCAAAACTTAAGCTCGTAGCATAATATTGAGCATTGATTAAGGGGTTAAAGTATGCATCTTTCTGTATTACCGCAGGTCTTGGACTTATCATTATATTTTTATTTTCTCTGCTTGTAGCAGATGGCAAAAGAAGTTAGCATTTTGTGTCTGTGCTCAATATACATAAATTAAATTGTCATCTATACTGTTGTACAGCCTTCTGCGACTGAAAATGGTCCCTATGACTATACCAGAAGTGGGAACCCTACACGTGATATATTGGAAAGGTCTTCTTTGCTATGCAAAATGCTATTAATTTAGTCCAGTTTTTCATATTTCCTCGTGTTACTTGTATTAGTAGTATTCTCTTTGCACATTTCAGCATCCTGGCAAAGCTTGATAAAGCAGATCGAGCATTTTGTTTTACCAGTGGAATGGCTGCTTTAGCTGCTGTCGGTCGTCTGGTCGGAACTGGTGAAAATTTTCCCTTATTTTTCATATTTCTCCGATTTGTGCTCACACAATTTTATCTTATGTTTTACTTTGGTTATTATGAATTTCCAAATTCTAAGGGTTACGAAAGAGTAATATAACTCGTGTACATTTAATGTGTCAATTTTCGTGCTGGAAGTAATCTGTGCTTATTAGAGTTTCTGCATTTGTATACTCCATTGTTCATTTGAGCTACAGTATGGATCATCAGGAATATCAGCCCTTAGGACCTGTATTCTCTTTAAAAAAAACTTGGTCTTCTATTTTTCTGAGTTCCACTACGAGATTGTATGTATGTGTTTAGATAAACTTACATTTTCTTGGAAACTTTTCCATTACCTATTTAAATATCTTATTATTTTCATATTGATTAAGTATAGTTGCGGCTGTAGGTGAAGAAATTGTTGCTGGCGATGATATATACGGTGGTTCTGATCGGCTGCTTTCACAAGTCATTCCGAAGACAGGAGTAGTGGTTAAGTTCGTGATAGTTTTCCTTCTTTCTTCAGTATAGAGTGCCATTGTTTTCTTTTCCATTAGCTTCAAAATTATTTCAAGTATTCATACAGTTATGTGTATTATTTGTAGACGGGTGAATACAACTGATTTAGACGAGGTTGCATCTGCAATTGGCCCAAGGACTAAACTCGTGTGGGTGGAGAGTCCAACAAACCCACGGCAACAAATTTCAGATATTCGCGTAAGTCAAGCGTGACAGCTGTTTCTTTGTTGTTATTTGATGGGACAACGTGTGGAAAAATTGAAAATTGGTCTCCACATGTATTTCATTAGTCACCAAAACCTAAATTCTTTAAGACTATAATTCATCTTATTTGTAAATCAATATTAAAAATAATAAATAAAAATTACATGGGATAGGAATAGGCTGCTCAGTGCTCATCATCCAATGGGGTAATGTTCGAGTCACCTAAGGGGGAAATGGGAACAAATGAAGAGGAGAGAAGAAACAAAAAATGAACATATTGCTTTAAGGTGCTATCTTATAACAGTCCGTTGCTCTTTTGATTGATTCTTCGATCAGAAAATAGCAGAGCTGGCTCATGCTCATGGTGCCCTCTTGTTGATGGATAATAGTATTATGTCTCCAGTACTGTCTCAACCATTGACACTTGGAGCAGGTATAACAAGTTATACTGTGATATTTGTAGTTGTTGATTTAGACTTTCAAGAAAAGTAATAAATGTCCTCAATATTTTTGTAATAATTATTCATTTTCTTTTTCTCAGACATTGTAATGCACTCAGCTACAAAATTTATTGCTGGGCACAGTGATGTCATGGCAGGTGTGCTGGCTGTGAAAGGGGAGAGGTTGTACTTTCTATTGCAACTTCTTTTCTTTGTGTTTTTTCTTATCTTTTTAAAACACTCTGTTATGGAAGGCTGCCTCTTCATGTGGCATGTCTACGGTGGGAGATGTCTTAACTCATTAATGTGGGCCCTGCTCATAAGCATGCTCTTCCTGTCTATTATTAACTCTATCACAAAAGCAGTCTCCCACTTTCCATTTTTAGCTTGTTCCAAGAGTGAGTCTCTTCTAGAAAATGGCATGATTATGCAATTTAAAGGAGGTACAAACCATAAAAACTAAATCTCAAAGTTTACATGAAAAATTAGACTATTTTTGTGGAATGGAGGGAGTATTTATATTCATATTACAAGTCTCATAGAGTCTCCAGCCTATTATTTTCTGACATGTGGTTTGAATTTATTGTCCCCTAGTTCTTGAGGAATCCTTATTTCTTGAGCTTAGTCTTTCCCAATTAGAAATCTTTGAGGAATTTGAGTTTTCCTGAAGCCAAAATGTCTACTTGGACAACTTACAGTCTATATGTGGAATCTACCTTGTACTCGATTATAACATTTACTGGCTTCTTTTTTGTTCTAAACCAGGCTGGCGAAAGACTTGTATTTCCTGCAAAATGCCGAAGGCTCCGGGTTGGCGCCATTTGACTGTTGGCTCTGTTTACGTGGCATTAAGACGATGGCCTTGCGTGTTGAGAAGCAACAGGTGTCAGTCAAACTTGTCCTACTAGTTATACAAGTGTATTATTGTGTTTTGCAATCTTTTTAACCTCGCTATACGTAACTGGCTATTTATTCAAATCTAATGTTCGGCGTTTGATGCTAGGCGGCGGTCAGTAATCAGTATCTGTTCCATTTAGTCCATGTGTTGGTCAACCTTAATTTGTTTTCTAGCCAGTATATCATCTGTGTATACTCCGCTTTGGAATGTAGGTACCTAATGATCAATGAACTATTATACGAGGGGTTTCATGATACTGTTATACTGTCCTTTAAAGATTTTCACCTTTTTGGATATCATTAGTATGTTTATATCTCTACGTTGCTAAGTTGGCCAATTTAAAGTTTCAAATCCATGTGAAAAAGCCTTATAGGCGACTAAATAATAAGGGATTGTACAAACAAACGTAGCCCTCCACCCTTCCTGTTCTCCCCCCTATATAATCTGTATTTTAAGATGTCTTAAATCAGTTTCTCTGGTTTCTTTTCGTTGTCGAGGTTTCAGAATGATTTGGTTATTCTTTTTAGATGGATTATCTTGGCGGAAGTGAACCTAAAGTATTTTTACCAATTTCCTCGGGAAAGATGTCTGTTATTTGGATGCTACTTTCACCATTGCGATGGTCACTATTGTAAACAAGTATTTTGACATTTTTGCTAGGAAAATGCTCAAAAGATTGCTGAATTTCTCTCAACACATCCTCGTGTGAATAGGGTCAATTATGCTGGTCTTCCTGGCCATCCAGGACACTCATTACACTATTCTCAGGTATTGCTTTTTGTGAGCTTTAAGTATCATACCGAATATAGACCCCTATCCCTTATCCACCTCTCTTTTCTCGTAACTTGAGATATTTCTTGCAGGCCAAGGGCGCAGGATCTGTTCTAAGTTTCTTGACTGGGTCCTTGGCGCTCTCTAAGCATATCACTGAGACCACCAAATATTTCTGCATAACTGTCAGCTTTGGTAATATTTATCTTCTTACTCAAGTTGATATATTTCTGAACTTTACTCTACTACCAAATTCCCAGACACAGGGTCAGTTGACAGGAAATGACCAGAACAAAGTTTGATTATCAGTTCACGATTTTTTTTTATACTTCTGGAAACCTACATATGCTAGATACTGATATGCACTGCAAACTATGGTATGTACTACTAGGTGCATGTTCAAGTTTTAAACTGGTCAAAAGAAAGTACCAAATCTACTAAAATATGAAGTTCCTACTTGGAAATTTGGTTGTCCTGAATTTGTGTGATGAGGGACATTGGATACATCATTTGGTAGAAGTTTCATCTTGGAGATATGGCTCAAAAGAATAGGATGCTTCGGTGAGCTGACAAATGTTCCTCACATTCAAAGAATGATGAGGCTGACAGAGGTGGGAAGCAAAGTACCTTTGAAGTTCTAGTGAAGATATTAGTGGTAGGCTGCTCAATTGCGGTCACCGTGTGGGTCCCAAGGGGGTAAAGCCACAAGAACTGGCAAGCGTGAGGTGGGATATAATACTAAGCTTGAAAAATCTTCAAAATGCTGATCACAAGGACTTACAAGACTAACTAGTTTTCATAAAATGAAGCTAGTGGCTACTGAACTAGATGTTCTTGCTGTTTTAAGGGGTATCTTTTGAGAAGGTCTTTTTTTTTTTGGGTACAAGAGAAGGTGGTTTATGAATCGACCAAAAATACGCTGACGCAATAGATGTGGCTGGAGGATGAAACAAAAAGCTTATATTCACTCAACACTAAATGATTGTAAGCTTAGCTCAACAAATAATCAACATACAAATAAATAACACGGGATACCAAGTTGTACAAACAAAAGTCGTTATTCTCACTGCCAAGAGAGCCGTTGAAGAGGGTGATAATACAATCTTTATCACTAATGATACTTGCATTTGATGCTAGATTTGTTGGATTTGATAGTGATTGGTTGAAATTGGCATTGTAAGGTCATTAGTGAACGTGCAATCGCTGTTTATTTCACGACAAACACACATTACCTAAAGTAGGTGTACTCTTGCTACTGGTAACTCTATTTTGATTCTTGAGACTTGAGTTGATTGGGTATGCCAAGATTTTTAGGTTCTTATCTTTCCATGTTAGAGAACAATGCAAAAATCTTCACAATTCCTAGTTGGTAGACTTCATTTTGTTGGAATAGACAACCTTTTAAATGCCAGGTTGCCAGTAAGGCAGTTTTTGTTGATAAACCAAATCTATTACTCCCTTTGTAACAGGATGTTTAACTAAACACGCAATTTAAGAAATTTCTTTGATTCCCTACTAAATCTCTAATTTGCTCCTCAAAAGATTTGAATTCAAACTAGGAAGGTTGTAATTGAATTTAAACTAGGCAGGAAAATGGTTAGTTTAGTCAATTTATCGGACAGATGGAGGGAGTACAATGCAGCCAAAAGAAAATGACGAGACTTATTTGTTGTAAGCGGTACTTAAAGAGCTGGTGCTTAAAGAGCGATCCTTATCTATGTAAGTTCAATGGGATCAGTCAGATCAAACAACATATTTTAAAGCTCACATTCTGGTTGGAAGTTTGAAGAAAGATTATATGTAGTGTTCGTAGTTTACCTTTAGTTAATAAAGTCACCCCCCCCAAAAAAAGAGGAAAGGTATTAAGAAAGAAAGAAAGAAAGAAAGAAAGAAAGAAAGAAAGAAAGAAAGAAAGAAAGAAAGAAGAATTAGAGGAAAGCGCTTCCAAACCTTATGTACTTTATTTATCAATTTATTTGAAAAAAAAAATGCATGTAAATGGGTAAAAGTCTTGAAAGCACCCTATCCTTTTTAGTCTTTCACCCTTTTTTGATTTTACATTCATATTTGCCAAAACCCAAAAAAAATAAAATTATTACAAGCACTGTGTTGGATCTATCAGAGTTTAAGCACCTTAGACCATTTTTATTGCTCATTATCTTTGTGATTGTGGTGTAATTGGCAGGGAGTGTGAAGTCCCTCATAAGCCTGCCCTGCTTCATGTCCCATGCAAGCATACCTGCAACAGTACGCCAGGCCAGAGGTCTAACAGAGGATCTTGTTCGTATTTCAGTTGGGATTGAAGATGTGAATGACTTGATTGCTGATTTGGACCATGCCTTTAGAACTGGTCCTATTTAGGGCCTGCTCTAGCCTTCTTTATTCGTATGATTTTTCATCATGGAGTTAATGTTGTTGGCATCTATAAATCTCATTTACATTTTCTTGTTCATATTTGGTCGTCGAGTTCTAGACTATGTATCTTACCTCTTTGAGAGACCCAATCAATCTTGTCTCCAAAAATGCAAATCCAGGCATTTTGTGCTCTGCTATAAGTTAACTGGCAGAGTAGCTCTAATTTTTATGTGTATTTTACAATAGAAAGCTCAAATGTTTGTAGGATGTATGAAATGAATTATGTGTATCTTTAATTATTTCAGAAATTTGATGTTCTTTTTAATTTCTAACTCCCCCACTGAAAAAAATGTGTGTTAGGCTCCGTTTGTTTGGGGGAAAATGTTTTTCGGAAAACATTTTCCTCATTTTTTGGTGTTTGTTTCGCACCAGAAAATGGGGTAAATTTCATTTTTATCTTATTTTCCGGAAAACATTTTCATTTTCCGGAAAACATTTTGCCGGAAATCATTTTCCGAAAAATGTTTTACGCTAAACAAACGGAGCCTTAATTGGCAATTTCACATGGAATCTAAGGGACCTATAATCAATTTTAGGGCAGAACTATCTGGACTGCAGCATACAGGTGTTCATGCTAGCGAGTGAACAAGGTTGAATCGAGCCGGCTCGCTAAATACCTCCAGTCACATTCATTTTTGTCTTGGCTCGACTTATTTACTAACGAGGCCAGTCGAGCGTACTCAAATCGAGAGCGTACTCATTTGAATCAAGTTGACTATACACCTCGGTTCACCTACAAGTACTCAAATCGAGAGCGTACTCATTTGAGTCAAGTTGACTATACACCTCAGTTCACCTACAAGATCCAATAAGCCTACGGGCAAAGATCCAATAAGCCTACGGGCTAACAACAAAAAAACTAGGGGCAAAAATTCAATAAGCCTATGACCTAATAACAATAAGCCTACGGGCAAAATTCAAACAAGCATACGGACAAAGATCAAACAACAATAAGCCAACGGGCCAAATACAAACAAGCCGACGGGCAAAGAAAACTCTATTAAGCCGGCGGGCTAATAAATATTTACACGCTTATAAGCCTTCGGGAAAATACATTTGAAACTAAATGCAGGTTTATGTATCTTATAGCTCCTGCAGCTCAGGGACTCCGTGTTTATTATAGCAGTTCGCCCGACTATTCATGTCCGCCGCAAGCTTCGCTCAATGTCCAGCCTACTGGCAGCCTCTTAATCTAGATGTTTATATATATTTGGAGTTCAACACTAGCTCGGGGGTTCATTCTTTCTTATTATTGGATTATTCATCCACGGGCTACGTGCCCGCTTTATTTATTCTTGGGAATTTTCGAGTTACATATTCAGTCTGCCTCCGGATCTATGCTTATTTTCTGGTGCTCTCCCACCTATATCCGGGAATCTCCGACCATCCTCGGCGATTATCGGCAGACCGCTGACTCCGTGTCTCCTGATTCCGAGTCTCCGTGACTCCACACTACATGCTCCTGATTTCGAATCTCTGTGACTGCGGACTCCATATCTCCAGACTACAGTCTCCTGGTCCTACAGACTCCAGTCTCCGTGACTCCATACTCCAGCCCTCATGCTTCAAGCCGATCTTACAATCTACGAGCTCAGGTCATAAATATATACTCAAGTCAGCCTCCACCAAAATCATACTCCTCGCTCCGACCATAAATAATCATCATTCGGAGTAGGTGGCTATTGATGAACTCTGAATTTTTGATATATTTATATACTACCTCCGTCCCGGCCGAAGTGTCCCAACTTTCTATTTTGGACGTCCCATTTAAAATGTCTCATACCCAAAAAAGGAAAGTTTTTTCACTATTCCACCCACTCATTCTATCTCCTACTTTACTTTTACACCCACAACATTCTCTCTCCTAACTATTCCTCCCACTCATACTCTCTCCTATTTAATTTTTCTTACTCACAACATTTAAACTTTTCTCTTTTTTACATCACTTTCTTTTTTTAATTTCGCAATTTGTCCCTTTTCTGACACTTCCGGACTTTTAGAGGAGTATATACTTATACACAGTACCATACAGTCAAATATAACACATAGTATATACTTATATCAAATACATACGGTGGGACCCTTCAAAGTATCAACTATACACTTACTCCCCCTATATATCTATAACCCTCCTCACTTGGTGAAGGTATGTCATACATCTATTATCTCTCTCTCTACAATACTCTATCTAAAGCTCTCATATACATTTTACTCTCAAACACATACTTATTTTTACACCCGATGGTTATAGCGGGGCAACCCCGCACCCCTAACGGTGCTATTTTGCAGATTTTGGCCGAGGTTCGATATGCTTTCTGCAACCTTTGCCCCACCTCTCCGGGCTGATTTTCATGGCGTCATCAACCTCCATCTTCAACTTTGTTTGGAAGAAATTCAACCCTGTGGAAGAAATGCAACAACCCATGTTAAGAAAAGAGCTTCTATCCTCAACCCCAGTTGGAACCTTAACAAGTATGAGCTCAAATTATCTATTCATGTGGGGTGTTGGAAAGAGAGCACACCAACTGTTTGAAGAAATGGGTGAATGGGCATGGAGTGGTGGAGACTTCTGAAGTTACAAAAGAAATTTAACATTGTTTGTTGAGGAAAATCAAACCGTGATAATGAAAGAGCTGTTATCCACTACCGTGGTTCGACCGATAAGGAACAGGGAATTTGATTTGGTGATGGAAAAATGCACGCCTATTGTTCGAGGAAACGGTTGAATGAGTGTGGAGTGGGAGACGGGGCGTAGAGTGGGGGAGACGTAGCAAGCTAAGCATATAAGAAATGGCGCATGCCGGCATGCTATGGAGGGTGGATTTCAGCAATGTTAGAATCATTGGGTTAAGTTAGTGACCTGGATACCTGGATGAGGCCTTTAAGCTGTGGGAGCATAGGTTGACTTGTAAAGAGCTGGCTTTAACCTTTAAGAAGCGACTGAACTGGGAACGGGGCGATAGATATAAATATTCGAATGATTTAAGAGGAGGGGAGGTGTTATGAGATGAATGTGATTCATTATAATGTAGGAGTAATACTTGAAATCTTTGGGAAAGCGCATAAATGGGGGTGAGGGTGAGAGGTTATGCAAGGAAATGGAGACGAAAAGGATTTGCCGGTGAATTCCACTTTCGGGGCGTTGATTGATGTTTATACTAAAGGTGGGTTTGAGAGTGAGAATTTAGTGGAGTTGATGAGTGTACGAGAGGTGGAACCTGCTGAGATAACAAATGATACAATGGTCAGCTCAGTATAACTTATAAGGGTTAGCTTTTTGAGGTTTACTATTGCAGCTTGATTTTGTAGAATATAGAGTCGGATAGAAAAACTTTAAACAGTACTATTTAAGCCCCATATAAAAATACCCTCTAAATGCACATATATTGCCTTAGAAATGGAACGGTTGTTTGAGTAAATAAAAGTTGTAAAATTTGGCATGCAAATGGTTGCTTTCCTGTAACCTAACCGAAACGTTTTGTACAGATTATTGATTTATTAGCAAGGAAGAACATGAATATCTAGCAACTGAAGGACAATGCATTTTCAAAACATGAATATTTCAGGCTGGGGGTTTGTTTTTCCCAGATTCTTTGCTGAGCAGTATTCTTTCCTGGTACGAGATCCCACTGATGTTTCAGGTCACCTTTTTTGTTATGACAGGAGTCTGATAATATTAAAAAATAATCCTGTTGAGATTGTTTACACGTGTTGGCTTAAATTTTATTGCTGTTCTCAACGCATGTTTATACTACAGCGGCGTTCTCTGTTTTTGCTGGTATATGATTTAATCACTAATCTTTCATTTTATTTAGAGTTTTATTGAATTCAAATATCTTGGGAACTTTCATATCTGAAAGGGGCTTTTTGACATATATATTTGTACAACCTGCATGTCATTTTTTTTTAAAGCCTTTGATAATTAGTACTTAGTACACAAGGTTATCGAAACATCACTACATGAGGAGACCATTCTAGATATAGTAATTGCTACTGCATGATGCCTGATTTTGACATTTTTCAGTTCAGCAGCTAACTGTGCAAGTGGAAATTACTTCTGTCTTAGTGCCTTCGTCGATAAGACGCATGGCATGGTTTTGGAAGCAACAACTGCAGTTCAGTGCTGACCCTATGGCATGGAATTTCATTTTACTTGCAAACATTATGATTAAATAAACTGACCTTAATTTCTGCTTAGACAGACAGGTTACATTTTCAAAGCATTCTTTTCAAATAGTTACATGGAAGATAGGAATTTGTTTTAGTTTTGGAGAATGAAATTGTCTATAGGAGTTCTAGATTGAGCACCACTTGAACTGCCATTCTTGTTAATGTCTTGGTCACTACAGACACTTTTGCTTTCAGGTTTCCATGATCTTCATTGTGGAAGGTCTAGAGTTTGCAAAAGACTAGTATCCCCTTGCTGCATACTAGAAGTAATCCCCCCTTTCAAGCATATTTGAATATATCGCACTTTCCATTTTAGGCTGTCCCAAAATATCTGCCGCGTTTCTAAATAAGGAAAGTGACTTGGTGCAATTTCATCATTGTATAAGTAATGTACAAACTATTAAAGCACCTTTGTTAAAAAGTTTACAAGTCAACTGCAATTTCATTATTGGATAAGTAATGTACAAACTAGTAAATCACCTTTGTTAAAAAGTTTACAAGTCAACTGTGAAATTTATTCTGGCACGGAGGGAGTATGTTGTATAGGACTACTTTCAAGTAATCTTCTTTTTTTTTTTAAAAAAAAAAGAAAAGGTGGAAATGTATTGTGGTTTGGAATAAACACATTACTTTTATTACAAGAAAAGAAATAATTAGCATTTTCTCTATAAATATGTTTTTAGTGTGTATGCATACATATATATATACTCCCTTCGTCCCATAAAACATTACCCCTTTTACTATTTTGGGCGTCCCACTTTAAAGTCCCACTTTCCTAAAAAGAAATTTTTTTAATACTTCTTTAATAATGGGACCCACTTGTCATACTCACAACACTTTTCAAATTTACTATTCTCTCCACTCATTCTCTCTCCTCCCACTCACAACACCTACTTTAATAACATTATTTCTTATTATTCGTTCTCAACAGTAAAGGAGTAAAGTTCTATGGGACGGAGGGAGTATATATATATATATATATATATATATATATATATACCAAGGTTCTAAAAAGCGCTAGGCGGATGCTAGGCGGCGGAGCCGGGCCTAGCGCCTAGGCGGGGACTAGTCGGGGACTAATCGAAATTAGTCGGGATTAGTCAGGACCTAGGCGGGACTTAGAACTAGGCGTTGGAGATGGGCCTAGCGCCTAGGCGGGGCCTAGGCGCCCTTAGGCGGGGTCTTTTAGAACAGAGATATATACTACGATAAATCAAGCTCAACGAGGAAAATTTTTGTGTCGTAACAGTTCCTCTCTAGCATTACAATCCAATTATAAGCTCCATAACTAGTCTGACTCGATTTGTAATTTTTATTCTTTAAATTCTATTATTTCCATTTCTTAACAACAACCCAAACAATGATTGAACGCGCTCACAGTTACGGAAGTAATTATTTTCATTCATGGAAAACAAAACTTGAAAATCTAGTTACAGTGTCTGCATCTGTGGAATAAGTAGACAACTTGAGGATTGCTGTCGCTAGTGAAGTTCAATCAACAGGTACAACTTTATCGTGTAAACATCTTTTTTGTTCTTCAAATTTCTTTTCAATCTCCATTATTAATCCCCTTAACCATTGAGGATTACTGGAGCAAATATAAATTACATATTAATTTGTTGGATAATATAGTTATCAGGACATAAGAATATTCATAAAAAATAAAGACGTAACAAAGTAATTTGTAGTTTATATTGTTTTCTCTTCATGCTCGTATTTATCTCTTCCTCTCTGTGAATAGTAAAGAGAAAAAAAATTAAGGCTGGGCTGGGAGTTGAGGAATACTTGGAAGTTTGAACATAATCTATACTTGGAAATTTATGTTTCTGTCCTGAAAGTAACAACTTAACATCTCCCAACAGTTTGAAAGCGTAATTACCATAGAAAATTTACTAAAAATACAAATTTAAGTAAGTGATTGTGATATTTAACTGCCCCCAGAGATTCAATATCTCTTAAATAGACGTTCGTGTGGATAAGGTGGTGAAAAGACAACGATATTACCCTTAATGAGCAATATAACGGTCAGGAACTGGATTGCCATGCCACTGGACAGCAGCGGGCCGGATCCTGAGAAAGAGAGCTGGACATGGACTGATGGAAAACTACAGACAAATCAATCTAAAAGTAACACTTAAAACATTTGTAATAAAATTTTATATGAGCAAACAAAGAAAGTGAGAAAAAAGAAAATTAATTTCCAACTATGTCAGCTCCTAGTTTCTACTCCAAGTATCAAAATTTCCCATTACCTATACAAATTGCTCAACCCTGCCCTGCTCTGCCCTTGCCTTTCCCCTCAACATGCCACTACATCATTGTCATGAAAGAATGACAGTGTTCCTGTCCATATCAGGATGAGCTGTGGAATCAGTAGAGAGCATCAGGATTGCTGTCACTAGTGAAGTGCAATCAACAGGTACAACTTTATCTTGTCTGCATCTTTTTTGTTCTTCTAATATCTTTTCAATCCTCCTTTATTAATTCCCTTAAACCCTTGATTATTGAAGTAACATTATTGCTTGTGATTACTTTTCATACTGCCCTATAGTATATCCATCAATGATATTATTAACTCAGGCTGAATGATATGTTTGTTCATATTTAGTACTTCAAGTTTACATAACTATCCATGGCCCTGAATTTGGAATCTTCTTATCGCGAAAATTTAATTCATGAACTCATGAAGATATGGTATTTTCTCCTTGCATATTGTTAGTTGGCTAATTATTGAAGTGATGAGCCAATGAACAGGCTACATGTAGTTTGAACCCATCACGAGTCACACGGGCGCAAGTGCAACCTTAACTGTAGATATTTTAATAAATATCTCAGAAATATCATACGTAATATTTTGTCATATCATAAAAGGAGTGTGATTACAGCATAAAACTGTTTTTGTGGGAACATGAAGTAACTTTCCAAAGAGTCTTATTATGCCAAAGTAGTGGCTACAAATGCATAGTTGAACTTCTTGCATTCTTTATCATTGCTTCTTCTGCATTTCCTCCAGCAACACATGACACAATAATGCTTGAATGTGTGTGTGTGTGTGTTTGAGTCACTCAGCTACTGCTTTATTATACACAGATTAATTATCCATAACATTTGCCGTTGACAAGCTTTACTTACTAGTATTGATGAGTTGAGGACATAATTATTCAAACACTATTTATAAAGCAAGGAGTGAAAAGTAGGTTAGGTAAGTAACGTTTTTTTTTTAACCTGGGACGTACCAAAAAGTAAGAACTTTTTATAAAGCAAGGGGTGAAAAATTGTCCAAAAAAAACACTATTCGTAATTTGCAATTTATGGAATAAAGCAAAGTAAGAACCTTAATCTGGGACATACCAAAAAGGAAAGTAAGAACTTTGAGTATGTAATAGACCCTTCTTCTACTACTCTCTCGCCTCCTCTTTTCTTTACTTTTGTACTCTTTCCCCTGATAGCATTGAGAACTTATCGCCTCTACTACATAGGTTATTTTACTCCTTTCTGTTGATTACATATTACTTTGTTGGACACTATTCTCATGAGAATATATAATAATTATATAGAAACTTGCTAACTATAACATCCAAAATAAATGTAAACAAGTAGAGAAGTAACTTGTAATATTTTATCTTTGTTGTCGTATTCATCACTTCATATCTTTGATTATTAAAGAGAGGGAAAAATAAGACTGAGAGTTGATTAATATTTGGAGGTTTGAACATTATCAAATCTTGGAAATTTCTGTCTCTGTCCTGAATGTAAACAACTAAACATCTCCCAACAGTTTGAAAGCGTAATTACCATATAACGTTTACTAAAAATCGTGAAAAAGCAAAAATAAAATAAAAATAGAAGTGATTGTGATGTTCAATTGTTTGTTACACTAATAAGCTCTGAAATTAAGACATTGTTAACGTTTTTTTTATCGCACAATAATGTTAATATAGACAATAATTATAGTTTTACGAGTAGCATTTTTTTGTTCTTTCTTCCCACACCATCCATTGCTAAAATTATACAAGGTTGGAAATCGTAGTTAGCAAGAGATTGTGTCCACGAATATCAAATTGATGTGATTTTCAGTTAATTTTCCCTGTAACTATTGATTTCACTCTAGTGGCATCAAAAGCATTGCACTGGTGTGTTAGTTTTTCTACTTCCTTGCGAACGATGTACTACCAAGCTAATCTCCTCGGACCATAAAGTTTATCTTTTTCCTCATCTGAAAGAACCAGACAGCAAAAATCTCTATGAAACAGGGAACCCATAGAACTTGAAACCAGAAAGAAGCCAATACCTCTTTCTCTTGAAGGGTACATCATGTTGTATGTTGCTTCGGAAGAAACACCTTGGTTTTATCAGAAGAAATGGTAGAAAATGCATTTTCTCTATAGAAATGTTTTTTAAACATGTAAACATATATTATGGAGTAAATTTCTTGAACACAAGCGGAGGTGCTAACGCTTGGCTGGCTGCCAAAAGATGTTATAAGAACTTTCGATATCAAGAAGGTAACCTCTGGAAGGCTGATCAATTATTTTCGGAAAAGATGACAGCCCATAAAGTTTGTGGAAAGTGTTTGACCAGTCAAGCTCAAAGGGGATACATTTTTTGGTTGCGAAAGTTTGCACTCTAGCATTATAGTCAAATTATAAGCTCCATAACTAGTCTGCCTCAATTTTGTGATTTTTATTCTTTAAATCCCATTATTAACCTTTCTTAGCTACATCCCAGAGGTTGAATGTCCTCACAGTTACAAGAGTAATTATTTTTATTGAAAGAATATTACAGGTTGAATGATGGTACACAGCCAAACAAAAGTTGATGATCTAGTTACAGTGTTTGCATCCTATCGACATCGGGGGCGCAAAATAATTTTGATGCATGACCAGCTGTGAAATAAGTAGACAACTTGAGGATTTCTGTCACTAGTGAAGTGAAATCAACAGGTACAACTTTTTATCATGTCTACATCTTTTTTGTACTTCCAATTTCTTTTCAATCCTCCATTATTAATGCCCTTAACCCTTGATTCTTGGAGCAACATGATTTCTTTTGTGAATGATATCATAAACTCAGGCTGAATGATATGTTTGTTCACATTTTGTGTTTCAAATTTACATGTAAACTATCCATGGCCTTGGATTTGGAATCTTCTTATCACGTAAATTTTAGTTCATGAACGCATGGTTATACGGTCTTTTCTTCTTTCATATGGTTGGCTTATTATTGAAGGATGAGCCAATGAATAGGGACGTGTCATATGGGTGCAAGTGCAACCTTAACCGTAGATTTTTTGCCAGATATCTCTCAAATTTCAGAATAATATTTTGTTTCATATCATAAAAGGAGAGATTACGACATAAATCCTTTTCTGTGGGAACATGAAGTAAAGTAACTTTCCAAAGACTTATTATACCAAAGTAGTGGCTACAAATGCAGAGTTGAACTTCTTGCTTTCTTTATCATTGCTTCTTCTGCTTTTCCTCTAACAGCACACAACAATATTGCTCTGTGTGTGTGTGTGTGTGTGTGTGTTAAGAGTGTTGAGTCCCTCAGCTACTGCTTTATGATACACAGTTTAAGCTCTCCATAACATTTACTAGTTAGTGCCAAATCTGATTGTAATAACTCACTATATTTTCTGATATTTCTCAATAAAAGAATAATTACTATGGTCATTAGCTTTAAAAGGTCCATGATAGTTGGAAATTATGCATTCTTATTTATTTTCTGGACAATGTTTTTTTTTTAGTTAATGAATGTGTTAAGCTATTACACGATTGACACTTGAAAATGTCTTTGGTAGGGATTGAATCTCTGGCCTTTCATAGAAAGGGATACCGGATGCCGCTTGAGCTAGAGCTCTTTGGTTATTTTCTGGATATATAATGTGATGATCATGGCTGGCCGTTTAATTAAATTGTTATTCTACGTCAAAAAGATTGCATTTGTTGCTACAAAATCTGTTTCTTTGGCTTGGGTTGGTATGTAGGAAAGCTAGACGAAGAAAATATTGGACCCTTTCTTCTACAACTCTCTCACCTTCTCTTTCCTTTCCTTTACTTTTTATTCTCCCTTTCTTCTACAACTCTCTCACCTTCTCTTTTCTTTACTTTTTATTCTCTTTCTTCTGATAGCGTATCGAGGTGTTGAGAACTTGTCGCCTCTATTACACTGGTTAATACTATGTGTAAGTGCAGTATAGGGGTGTTACCACTAGCGCTATCAACACTCTCTAAGTGTTATCAGACGAAGGTGTTATCACAAGTAGTGACAACACTTTTAAAGTGTTATCAGAAAACGTATGATATAATTAGTTGAACATTTCTTACATATGTTATATTGTATTAATGTATAACTATACTTGCAAAATATATGTTTGTTGTTAGTCTAATTTAGAGGCAATAACCATGAGGAGATAAGCTATAAGGATGGAAAAACGAGTCAAATGGAGAGTTACGTATAAATGAGGATTTATGCATAACTCGTAACAGCTGAAGGAACCACGTGGAAAGACCTGTTCAAAGGTGATATTGTTGAACAAAAGAAGAGTACAAACACAAGAGAGCACGTGGGTACAAGGGTTGAAGCTAGGACTTCAGCACAAAGAAAGGCGGTTGCTATATTCAAGGAATTGACCGAGTCTTTAGCTCAACAAGCCCAACAACACCTCCATCTTATCCGATCCAGTTCAAGGCTGTTACTAGAGTAGCATCCAAGCATTCACACACACAACTTGCACAAGAAAAGATTATTTACTTCTCAGCTCTATTAGGTTCTTCCTCCCACAAACTATTTTCCACCTTCAACGTCTTGGGACTTGATTGTGTCGTGGCTAGGATAGAATATCGTAAATGATCTTAGTTCCTAGTTCTTCATTGTTATATAGATAGGGAACAACTTCGGTCTTGTAATCATATCATTGTGAATATAAGATCGTGCCTAAGCGACACACTCAAGTTATATATTTATATAACTTGAGCAAAACTAATTCTCTTGTGTTTATGCTTTTACTTCCGCTGCAAAACTGCTTTGTTTTACAGACTGTTTTTAAATTCTATTGTGTGTGTTACCATAAGTGTTATCAACCTTTTTTATAACACTTGCAAACAGGCCAGTGACAATTTCAATAGATGTTCTTTATTTGGCTGGTATATGATTTAATCACTAATCGTCCAATTTTTTTTTAGAGTTTTATTGGATTCAATCATCTTGAGAAATCTCACCTCTGAAACAGGCCTTTTTACAACATATGGAGTATATATTTATTCTTAATCAGTTACGAGAGTAATTTTTTTTTTCATTCTAGGAATAATCCCAGGTTGTATGATAATGCACACGAAAACAATAGTTGAAGAATTATTTTACATCCTAGGTGTAAAATACTCCCCCCGTCCCTAAAAGTTTGTCTCATTTGACTTTTTAGTTGAACTTTGACCACAAATATATGACAATTTAATTATGTTCATGAAATTCTAAAATTTCCTATTGATTCACCATTAATAATATTATCAACAACAACTTTTAGAATTTCATGAACATGATTAATATCTCATAAATTTGTGGTCAAAGTTCAACAAAAAAATCAAATAAAACAAACTTTTAGGAAAGGAGGGAGTAATTTTGATGTTTAACGGGCTATGGAATAATCAGGAATCTTGTCACTAATGAAGTGCAATCAACAGGTCCAACTTTATCATGTCTACATCTTCAAACATCTTTTCAATCCTTGATTATTGGAGCAATATGATCGCTAGTGGTTACGTTTCGTACTGCCCTATAGTTTATCCATCAATGATATGTTTCTTCACATTTACTGGCTCCGTTTGTTTCCAGGAAAATGTCCGGAAACGTTGTCCGGAAAACATTTTCCGGACATTTTCCTGAAAACAAGTGCTTCAAATTTACAGGTAAATATCCATGGACCTGATTTTGGAATCTTTTTAATGTGAAAACTTGACTATAATTCATGAAATCATTCATATGGATGTGGTCTTTTCTTCTTTCTTAAGGTTGACTAATTATTCAAAGGATGAGCCAATGGACAGACTACATCTAGTTTGAACCATCACGAGTCATACGGGTGCAAGTGCAACCATAATTCATGAAATCATTCATATGGAGTATTTCAGAAATAGATCATAAGTAATATTTTGTGTCATATCATAGGAGGAGCGATTACAACATAAAACTGTTTTTGTGGGAACATGAAGTAAATGTTGTGAAATTGGTGCTCCCCCGTTACAATCAAAACAAAGAAATCAACACACTCACACGTACAAGAAAGAAACAATCACACACAAGAACACAAGAGTTATTTACCCGGTTCATTCACCAACTCGTGAACTACGTCCGGGGGCAATTGCCAAGCCAATATGTATTAGTCTCCTCTCTAATATGTTGCTACAACCAACTACCATGTGTTATAGGCCGAAATTATGCTTATATAGTTATACAAGGAAGCCCTAACTCAATTTAAGAAGAGATCTAATCAAAATAGGAAACAAAATAAAAATTTGCTGCAGATTCGGACCGAGCGCGGCCGCCCTCAAGGTCAGCGCGGCCGCCCTCAACGGCAGAAGCTTATACACCCTCGTTGAACCTCCAGCGCGGTCGCCCTCCACCACGAGCGTGGCCGCTCTCCTTGACAGAAGATCCCGACGAGTTTTCCCTCTTGATTCACCACCTCTAACTTAGGCTCTCCTCTTCCTTGTAGTTTAGGATCCAAACCCAACAATCTCCCACCGGAGACTAAACCAACAAACATAAAATCACCCATCAACTCCCACCACGGAGTAAAGACCTTCGAACACATTTCCCCCCATCCATATTGGCTTGACACTACCTCTCCTCTCCTCAAGTACTAAGGCGAGTTGAAACCAAGCGACGTTTCAACCTCTCCGTGTTGTTAGATGATTCTTGTTTCCCCAAATCAGCTTCTACCTTGATTTCTCCCCGCAAGTCTAACTTCGCCTTCTCCCTCCAGACCCACCTTCCTCGCAATGCCTCCCCTTGAAACTTGGACACACCTTATTTCTTGCATCGTCTACTTTTGGTCTGAATCCGCTCTCTGTTAGGGCCCTTGGACATCCACACCGCGTTGATCAACTTTGTGTCTCTCCCAACATACCGTTTCTTGATGTCTCCCCTTTTCACACCAACAGGCCGGTTCTTAAGCCTCTTGCTCCCACCGGAACGAAAAGCGACATTGTAGGTAGAGTACAACGTCTTCCCCTTAACCCCATGAGCCAACACCTTAGCCCCTTTTGTGACTTCTCAAGATCCACCAATGAAAGAAACACCATACCCTTCACTGTCAAGTTGTCCCACAGAAATCACCCTTCTCCTCAAATCCGGAACATGCATCACGTTGTGTAGTTGTAAAACAGCCCCGTTAGGTGTTTTCATCATCACATCCCCCTTACCTTTGATCTTCAATGGTTGACCATCACCAAGATAGAGAACCCCAAAATCTCCAGTTTTGTATCGCTTCATTGATTCTGCATCACTACTAGCATGACAAGAAGCTCCAGAATCCAACACCCAATCTTCACCCGACTGCTCCTCCCCTAGGATTAATACATCACCACCATCATCCACCACGTGTGCACCACCATCTTTTCCCGAACAGTCATAACTGATATGCCCCAATTCACCACAATTGTAGCACTTGACCTTTTTCCCCTTTTTCGGTCCTCCCCTTTTTCTCTCCACCCTAAGTGCAGCCCCATCTACGGACGATTCTCCCCTTTTCTCTTTCCTTCGCAACTCCTCTTGAAGGATGAGATCTCTAACCTCCGTATACACCAATGTCTTTTTCGACGTACTAATCGTTGTGACAAGAACCTCCCAACTATCGTGCAATGACTTTAGTAGAAAACAAGCTAGCACTTCATCGGAGAAAGTAATATCAACACTCTTCATTGGTCCACCATACCTTTGAAATTGCCGATATGACTTGCCGCCGTCTCGCCCTCTCGACATCTTCGCATTCGCAAACCTCTTTATCAAGTGCACCTTATTGATATTCGACGGCTTCTCATACATGTCTGACAGCGTTTGTAGCAACTCCACCGTTGTCTTGGCCTCCATAGCGTTCCGTGCGACGTCGTCGGTTAGGGCACTCCTTACCGCTCCTAACGCCTTCCGATCCAACGTCTCCCAATCCCCTTGTGACATGTCTTCGGGCTTCGCCTTCAAGGGTCCATGAAGATCCTTACAATAAAGGTAGTCTTCAATCCTTGTCTTCCAAAACGTGAAATTCACACCGTTGAATTTCTCGATTGAGTTCTTCATCTTGACTGCTTCACCAAAATCCCCAAGAACGCGATTCAAAATTAATCAACTAATGAAAAAATTTTGAATCCTCCGAACCAAAGCTCTGATACCAGTTGTTGTGAAATTGGTGCTCCTCCGTTGCAATCAAAACAAAGAAATCAACACACCCACACGTACAAGAAAGAAACAATCACACACAAGAACACAAGAGTTGTTTACCCGGTTCATTCACCAACTCGTGAACTACGTCCGGGGGCAATTGCCAAGCCAATATGTATTAGTCTCCTCTCTAATATGTTGCTACAACCAACTACCATGTGTTCTAGGCCGAAATTATGCTTATATAGTTATACAAGGAAGCCCTAACTCAATTTAAGAAGAGATCTAATCAAAATAGGTAACAAAATAAAAATCTGCTGCAGATTCGGACCGAGCGCGGCCGCCCTCAAGGTCAGCGCGGCCGCCCTCAACGGCAGAAGCTTATACACCCTCGTTGAACCTCCAGCGCGGTCGCCCTCCACCACGAGCGTGGCCGCTCTCCTTGACAGAAGATCCCGACGAGTTTTCCCTCTTGATTCACCACCTCTGACTTAGGCACTCCTCTTCCTTGTAGTTTAGGATCCAAACCCAACAGTAAAGTAACTTTCCAAAGAGTCTTATTATGCCAAAGTAGGGGCTACAAAAGCAGAGTTGAATTTCTTGCATTCTTTATCATTGCTTCTTCTGCATTTCCTCCAGCAACACGTGATACAATAATGCTTGAATTGCGTGTTTGAGTCACTCACCTACTGTTTTATGTGGAAATTATGATTTCTTCTTTATTTTCTGAAAAAAATGTGATGTTCCTAGTTGTCCTTGCAGTTAAGTTAATATCCTACGTCAAAAAGATTATACATGTTCATATAGATTCTGCTTCTTTTGCCTGGATAGTTATGTAGGAAAGCAAGGCGAAGAAAATATACATAAGTAGACCTGTTCTTCTACAACTCTCGTGCCTCCTCTTTTCTACACATTTTATTCTCTCTTCTGATAGCGTATCAAGGAGTTGAGAACTTGTCGCCTCTATTACATTGGTTATTCTGCTCCATTCTGATGATTACATATTAGTTTGTTGGATACAATCCTTAATATTTTGCAGCTTTTCTTTTTTGTATATAATCTGTTAGGTAATCGTCATGAGAACGTAAGATTTATTTTTTCTGTATTTAGCGACGTTCTAGTTATAGATCAAAGTAATGTGTCAGTTTGTATTGTTTTCTCTTCGGGGTCATATTCGGCACTTGCTCTTTGAATAGTTGAGAAAATTAAGACTGGGAGTTGACAAATACTTGAAGGTTTGAACATTGTCTAGACTTGGAAATTTCTGTTTCTGTCCTGAAAGTAACAGGTTAACATATCCCAACAGTTTGAAAGCCTAATTACCATAGAAAAATTAATAAAAATGGAAGTGATTGTGATGTTTAATTGTTATTGTCACACTAATAAGCTCTTCATATAAAACAATGTTAACAACAATGTTAATATAGACAATAATAATGGTTTTACACCTAGCATTGTGTTTTTAACTGCCAGACTTGATAAACAGAAAATTGGAGAAAACTTGAAAAAGGGATTCAGGGTCAGTGAAATCGAAATGCATAACAGTCTGGGATAAGCGGCTAATGGGGTGGTTGATTTCGACATCTACCACTCATGTCCACCCATGTAGCGCTCGTAGTCGTTGTCAATAATCTAAATTTAGAAAATATATGGCGAATCCAAATTAGTTTGCATTTCCGTTTCGAGCCAATACATATCGGCAATGTTCTAGTGACGCATTTGATAATAATTATCGAATTTACATAACTAACAAATCACAACAATTATTAACAAATCTAAAACTAATAAACATTTGAAATAAATGTGCACAAATGAAGAAAAAAGAAAATCAGCTTCCAACTATGTCAGCTCCTAGTTTCTATTCCAAGTAGCAGATTTCCCATTCCCTAAACAAATTGCCCTTCCCCTTGCCCCTCCTTAATATGCTACTACCTCATTGTGCCATGATAGAACGACATCGTCTAGTCCCACGGTCAGCTCTTCCCACTGCCCCTCCTCCAACCCATCGCCACCGTCAACCACCTTCATCACCACCAACAAAACCTCCGGCGCCACCATGAAAATCTTGACTGAGATACCCCTCCTACCCTTCACCAGCCCAATATCTCTGCCCTTTTCTCTACTCACTCTATAACCCAATCTCTCTCCAACCTCCACTATTATATTCTCCACCGCCTCCGCCGTTGCCGCCGTTGTGAACCGCCGCTCATTCTTACTCAAATTCTCTTCGAAAATACCCGATAAATCTAAGCCGGATGACATTGAAATTATATCAAATGCATTCATTGTTGCTTCACATTTACAATCCCTATCACCCACCAATTCCAACCCGTTTGTAGGATTCGGCTTTAATGACTTCTTGAACCATGCCAGAGTCATCAAGGTTTCAATGCTCATTCGGGTAATCGGGTTCGGGTCAAGTAGTTTGTAAATGATGTTCCGGGCCGGTTTTGAGATCCAATCTGGAAACATCAATTCACGGTGGTGAATTTTCCGGTACATGTTGGGTAAATTGCTGTCATCAAACGGTAAGTAACCGGCAAGGAATACAAATAGGATTATCCCGCATGAAAAAGCATCGGCCTTTGCACCGTCATATCCTTTCCGACGAACAACCTCCGGCGCCGTATACGCCGGCGTTCCACAAGCGGTGTGTAGAAGCCCATCCTTTTGCTGTTCAGGTAGAGCAGAGAGTCCGAAATCGGAGATCTTAAGATTCCCATCGGCGTCAAGCAGTAAATTCTGTGGCTTCAGGTCCCGATGGGTGATTCCATTCCGGTGACAAAATTGGAGTGTGGAGACAAGCTGCTGAAAGAACCTCCGGGCAGAAGATTCCGGCATCCGTCCGCGTCGGGTCAATTGAGCAAACAATTCACCACCGGCAGCGAGTTCCATGACAAGGTAGATCTTAGTTTTGGTAGCCATAACTTCGTGCAGTTTAAGGATGTTAGGGTGGTGATTAAGGCGGCGCATGGCGGCAACTTCACGAACAAGCCGAGGCTCCATGGATGGATCCGGTATAGCCGGCTTGTAAATAACTTTAACAGCGACGGGTGAATCATCGGAAAGGGTACGAGCCTGGTAAACTTTAGCGAAACTGCCGCGGCCCAATAACCGACCCATTTGATATTTATTTTGTAAAATGGAGCCGGCATCGCTGGCGCCGCGGGAGATGGTGGTGGGAGGTGGGGAGGTCCTATTGGTGGAATTCATCGGTGGCTACGGCCTCGGTAGGTGGGCCGGGAGGAGAGAGAGAGAGAGTTGGGGAGGAGAGAGAAAGTGAGAAGAGCAGGGCTGGGCTGATTTTGTGAGAGGAGAGAGAGGTGTTGGTGGTTTTATAGGAAAGGAATTATGGAAAGTGTAAGTACAGTTGTGCCTAGCTATACAATAGCGTAGGAGTAGGGCTCCTTTTTGACGGTGGATTACCCAAATTGTCCTCCTTTTATTATGCTTACCATTTATTTTTCGTTTTTAATTTTCTTGCTCGGTCAAATTTGGTGTTTATGATTTTGCTTAACTTTAGTGATTCAATTATTTCTTGTTTTCTTAATAATACTTCCTCGTTTCAATAATATTTTTTGTTTCGATTTCAAAAAAAAAATTGCTAAAATATTATTTTTATTATTATTTAACAAATATATTTTTGTTTATGATTATGAATAAAAATAATAAATTATCAAAATATTAAATTATTGTAAAGATAATTTAATCTACTTATATATTAATAATATTTCTTAATATGGCATAAATGTCTAATACAACAAGTATTGTAGAAAAAATAGAGTACTATCTTTTTAATAGACGAATAATAATGGGGTTCATTTTAGTATCTAAGTATATTTTTAATCAACCCTTTATAATGAAGAGTTGCTTTTATGAAAAACTAGTATTTCATAAGATTATGAAAAAAATAGTTTTTGAATCATTTTTAAATTGTTGAACGCGTATTGAATCGGATATCGATTTACTAAAAAAATTGATCTGCCATTTATCAAATCAAATCCAAACGAAAATCCACAGTAAAACACACAGTTAACCCGCCGCAACAGAGACATTCGTCGAGCAAAAACAGAATTCGATCGAAAATCAATCCGTTTCACTGGCACAATTATAGACTATCAATCAATATATTTACAATCATTCCTAATTATTTCATTCAAAATTGGCGATTTTTATTAGGTTATGATGAACTTACTCGATTTTGAAGATGAAAATGTCGATTTTGAAGATGAAACTAGCGATTTTGCAGATAATGCTATTTTAATTGATCAAATTTCTCACATAATTGTTTTTTTTTATATATAATGCCAGAACATTTGTTTTGTTTGTCTTTCCAGTCCCAATTCATAATGCCAATGTTTGTTTTCATATATGTCAGTGTTACTTATTTGAAGTGCCAGTGTTTTTTATAATACTCCCTCCGTCCCACGTAAGTGTGGATTTCTTTCCATTTTTGGGACGTCCCACATCATTGTGGACCGTAAAAAATGGCAAAGAATATTCACTATTTCACCCACTCATTCTCTCTCCTACTTCACTTTTACACTCACAACATTCTCTCTCCTAACTATTCCTCCCACTCATTATCTCTCCTATTTAATTTTTCATACTCACAAACACCTCCTCCACCTATTTCTCTCTCCTACTTTTCCTTAATTTCCACACCCAAAAAGTAGGTCCACACCCGAATGTTGTGTAAATGGTTGCGGGTTAAGAACGTTGTTAATCTTATAGAAAAAGTTGGGGTGATTCCTCCACTCGGAATTGTATGTATTAGAATACATCCCCCCTTTTGTCCAAAAGAATTTACAAAGTTCACTTGATCATTAGAGGTAATGTCAAGTAACTTGCAGTTATCCGTACTATGTTAGTTAGACCCACATAGTTCACATAATACATTTACACTAGCTACGGGATTGACATTAAGATTTTTAAATTTTTTCAAAAGCATGTCAACCTTAGAAGAGAGAAGAGTAACTGCATCAACACTATATTTACCGGGCTTACCTTGTTGTTTCTCCCTCTCATTTGACCATTGGTAATGGTTCAATGCAATGTTCTCGATAATGTCATATGCATCATCGACTACTTTGTTCATCAATGCTCCTCCTGCAGCGGCATCAATGGTCTCTCTTGTCTTAAAAATGAGACCGTTGTAGAAGGTGTGAACAATCAACCACTTTTCAAGTCCGTGGTGGGGCACATCCTGATAAGTTCCTTGAACCGCTCCCATGCATCATACAAAGTCTCACTATCCGTTTGACAAAAGTTAGTGATCTTCGTGCGTATTTGGACAGTTTTGCTTGGTGGGAAAAATCGACCAAGGAATGCTTCTTGAATTTGGTCCCATGTCGTCAATGAATTTTGGGGGATCGAATTCAACCATTGTTTCGCCTTATCCTTAAGAGAGAAAGGAAAAAGGCGCATCTGAATCGCTTCCGGGGTAACATTTTGAATATGTGTGGTATCACAATATTCAAGAAATGTTTGGATGTGGAGATGAGGATCTTCGAAAGCGGTGCCGCTATACTGGTTGTTCATAACCATATGTAAGAGCTGCGGCTTTATCTCAAAGTGTGCCGCTTCGGCATTCGGCACAACAATAGGGGATCTAGTTTCCGGGGTACTTGGATTAACAAAGTCCCGTAGGGTCCTAGCCGGTGCTTGCGGTTCTCCTTCCGCCATATGTTTCCTTAAGGTCTCTTTAAATATTGCTTTTAGTAACAGTTTTTATATTCCAGGTAAAAGAGTAAGTTTTAGGGAAAAACTATTTCTCCATAAGTTATTAAAAGCTCACTTTTATCCTTAAAAATATCGAGTTTAGACCTTAAAATATTGAGTTTAGGCCTTAAAATACCTAGAAAATAAAATAGTGAGTTTAGGCGTTAAAACAGTGAGTTTAAGCTAGAAAATAAAATAGCGAGTTAAGGCCTTAAAATAGTGAGTTTAGACTTTAAAACACCAAATCGATATATTTAAAAACAAGACTTTTTATAACTTATAGAGAAACAGGTTTCCCCCAAAATTTTCTTCATGTAAAAAGAAAAGGCTCCCTCCATTTCAAAACAAATACTCCATCCGTTCCGTTCGAAGCTTCACCTTTTACCCAAATGGATGTCCCGTAGAAGCGTCACCTTTCCTAAAATGGTAATAAATGTGGGACCCATTTGTCAACCCCACTCACTTTTTTCTCTTACATACTTAAATTGTGGGGCCACTTGTCATATCCACTAACTTTTTTTCCTCACATATTTAAATTGTGGGTCTCACTTGTCATATCCACTCACTTCTTTCCTCTCATAACCATTCTCCCACTCATCACTTTTCTTAATTTACGTGCTTCACCAAAATGGTGAAGCATCGGACGGGCAGGAGGGAGTATTCAATAACATTTTAAATTTACTTTTGATTAATCAAGACTAAAGTTTGACATTTTTTGAATATTTATTTTGAAATGTTTGGGACGGATGGAGTACAACTTTGAACGTGGTGGTCAATTTACTTCAGTATTCACAAATAATTTATAAAATTTTAATTATTCAAATAAAATTTTAAAAAATATTAATAACGAATAATTAAAAGTACATTTAATAATAGTTTTTTTTTTATGTATATTAGATTAATTAGAATTTCATATTATTTTGAATCATAATAATATAACTTTTATAAAATTTATAAAATATATACTCCCTCCGTTCCAGCCCAATTGATACCAAATTTTTGGACACACAGATTAAGGAAAAGTAAGAGAGAGAAAAAGTGGAAGAAAATGTTGTGAGTATGAAAAATTAAATAGGAGAGATAATGAGTGGAAGGAATAGTGATTTGATTGGTGTTGTGAGTGTAAAAGTAAAATAGGAGAGAGAATGAGTGGGAAAAATAGTAAAAATTTCCTTTCATTTTGGACAGTCTCAATTGAGCTGGAACGGACTAAAAAGAAAATAAGTCTAAATTGGATCGGGACGGAGGGAGTATTTATTTAAGTACTGTTTTGTTAGAATATACACTTATTTTGCAAGTATATAATAAAATGTGAATGAAAAAATTGGTAAGAAATTGTTTAAGGACATTTTTGTAGAATATATATATTTATTTTTTGAATTATTTTTTAAAATTAAATATCATTATTTTGGAAAGGAGGAAATATGTTATATAAGTTGTACACTCAAAAGATTTATCTAATGTATTATGCATTGTATCATGTGTTTACCTAAATTGCAAGGATCATCTTTAAGATAATGATGTTTCAAAGTATATTCAACTATATGCGTGCAAGCTGCGTTTATGTATTTTGATATAAATTTATTTCATATATTTTGATATAAATATTTTTCATTCTATCAGATTTTCATATCAATTTGATATAAAACAACCAAAAGTATAGTTTTTGTCAAAATCTTACAAAAAACATATTTTTTTTAAGTTAAAAAAAGGGTTTTAAATGTCAGTGTTATTGTAAAAAAATGTAAGTGTAAAGAGTATCATTACATGTATTATTAAGTGTCAGTGCAAAAAAGTGTTTTAGTGTAAAAAGTGCTAGTGTTAGTGTAAAAAATGTCAGTGTAAAAAAATTTTAGTGCTTGTATTATTAAGTGCCAGTATAAAAGAGTGTCAGTGTATGGTAAAAAATGTCAGTGTTAGTGAAAAAAAAAATGTCAATGTATGTAATATTAAGTGGTAGTGTAAAAATAATTTTTCCTCAAAATTAGAAAAAAAATTAGTTTTTTATAGTTTTTTATAAGATAAACTCATAATTTTTATCTTTTATTTGTAACTCAAATTCCTTATATGAGTGTAAAAGTGTATCGAATCTACAATTATATACTCCCTCCGTCTCATCTGAAAAGCCACAAATTTTCATTTTTGGTGTCCCATTTAAAAAGGCACTTTCTCAAAAAGGAAATTTTTA
>JAFEMH010006146.1:0-82500 GCA_022495995.1 Adenophora triphylla var. japonica | reverse complement strand
CACACATTTAACTACTATTCCTCCCACTCATTCTCTCTCCTATTAAATATTTTTAACTTTTATATTCTCTCTCCTATTTTCTACCACATATTTAACTTTTACATTCTCTCTCCTATTCCCTACCACACATTTAACTACTATTCCATATCCCACATTTAACTTTTATTCATTTTTTTTAAAATTTTCTTAAGAAGCGTGAAATCCACCCCATATACCCAGTAGTGCAGGACGAGAGGGAGTAATAAAATAATAATAATAAATAATAAAAAATAAAAAATAAAAATAAATAATAATAATAATGATAATAATAATAATAAAATAATAATAATAATAAAAAAAATAAAATAATATTAAAATATTAAAATAATAGTAATAATAATAATGATAAAAAAATAATAATAAAATAATAATAATAATAAAAATAAAATAATAATAAAATAATAATAATAATAATAAAAATAATAATAAAATAATAATAATAATATTATTATTATTATTATTATTATTATTATTATTATTATTATTATTATTATTATTTTAGTCTTTATAATTTCATTCAGCACTTTTTCAGCTTATTAATCAAACAGTCATACTTACTTATGACAGCTCATCAGCACTTTAAAAAAACTAAATCAAACAGCATCATTCATCAGCTCATCAGTCATAAGTTATCAGTCATATGTAATAAATCATCAGTACATATCAATAAGCTAAATCAAACGGGTCCTAAATACATCCGACTAATTTAGCGGAGGAATATACATGTATATTAAATTTTATTACATAAAAGTAAACTACTTTTTTAGGCTATTGTACATTTCGATCATCATCAATTTCGTCATCCAACTTTAAAGTTCATAAATATCATCATTATATTAATGATTTAATAGCAAATGTTACTCAATTTTTTTTTAACTTTTTGAGTTTTTTTATTAATAAGTAAATTACTTTGTCATGTCAGTTTTTTATTTTGATTAATGAAGTTAGTTTCTTAGAGAAATTGATTTAAAATTTTGAAGTAAGAAGTTTTATAAGAGTTGGATATAGCAAATGACATGCTAATCGTCTTAATATTAAGGCTCCATTTGTTTGTGGTAAATATTTTTTGGAAAATGTTTTCCCTATTTTTTGGTGTTTGGTAAACATCGAAAAATGAAATAAACGGAAAATATTTTTCGGATCAATGAAAAATGAGCTTGATTTCTAAGAAAAATGACTTCCTTACCTCTACTTAAGGAAGTTGTTTTTCGAAAAATATTTTTCTCATTTTTCTTTGTTTGTATTGATTTTACATTTAAAAAGTTACTTTTGAAACTATCAAACATCAAAATTTTTTTTCCGAAAAATGTTTTCTTAAGATTGATTAAACATCGAAAAATGTTTTTCGAAAAGCATTTTCATTTTTTGAAAAATATTTTTTCAGAAATCATTTTTCGAAATTTATTTTTCGAGCCTAACACTCACAATTTAAACGTTTAATCAATCCTCTAATTATATGCTATTAATTTAAATTTCTTGAATAAGGAGGTCACGAGTCACGAGTCACGACTGCACCTTCCGATTCATTGCATTTTTCACAACCTGGAATATTCACGTGTTCAACCAAAGGTTATTGTCGTCATTTCGCTTTAACCAAGTAAAAGTCGGCTTATATAAGGGGAATGAAGCATGACATGATTATTGATTGGTTTTATATAGGACATTGACGTCAACTACGAGGTTTGTCTGCTCTGTTGTGGACCCCACTTAAAAGTTTATACAAGCCAACGCGGCTGCTCTAGTGAACGGTGTAGCTTAAAATGGGGGTGGGCCCACGAAGAATAGAGTCGAAACGAAATTTATAGAAGGGGGGTTGTTGAATATGGGTGGCACACTTGCGGTGGTGCTCTATTAGACGCCAAAACACGTACTCCCTTCGTCCCCGGTTCAAATATTCCAAAATAATTCATATGTATACTCCCGCCTGACCGCCTGGCTTAGAACGTTTAGGTTGAGCACGAAAATTAAGAAAAAAATGTAAGTGGGTGGATGTTGTGAGTATGAAAAGTGATGTAAGTGAGAGAAAGTGGGGTAGAGAGTAATGAGTGAAAATTTGTTGTGAGTGTAAATGTGGGTCCCATTAATAAAGTACTTTCCATTTTGGGGTTGTCCTAAGTCGGATGGGACGCCCAAAATGGAAAAATGTCCTAAGTCGAGCGGGACGGAGGGAGTAAGAATTAAGAAAAGTGATGTAGGAAAGAGAAAAAGTTTAAATATTATGAGTATAAAAAGTGATGTAGGAAAGAGAAAATGGGTAGGAAATATTTAGTGAATATTTATTGTCAGTATGACAAGTGGGTCCCACAAAAAAAAATAATAAAAAACTTTCCTTTTTTTGGGTTAGGACTTTTTAAATGGGACACCAAAAAAAAAAGTTGGGACACTTCGACCGAAACGAAGGGAAGGGAGTACTACATAATTTTACTACTTTTCTTAATCTTATTCATGATAGGCTCCTCATATTAAAATAAATAAATAATTCGCTATTTAGTTACATGCCAACATTTTTGGAAAATAAAAATTTTCTAATTTAATTAGACAAACTATTTTTAAAATATGCAATAATAATTTTATAAAAAATAACATTTAAACTCATAGTGATATTTTATAAATAATACTCGCTCCGTCCCACACCCCGTCCCACACCAAGATTCCTTGGTGTGGATTTCACGCTTTTTAAGATTTTTTTTTGAAAGTGGGTAAAAATTAGAGGAGAGAGAATGTAAAAGTTAAATGTGGAATAGGAAATAGTAGTTAATGATTGATTTTTTTGAAAGTGAGTAGAAAATTAGAGGAGAGAGAATATAAAAGTTAAAAATATTTAATAGGAAAGAGAATAAGTGGGAGGAATAGTAAGTTAATGATTGGTTTATTTTTGTAAATATGTTAACTTTATAAGGGTATAATGAATGATTTTTTTGTAAATATATTAAATCATAAGGGTATAAATATATGCAAAACTTGTCATTTATGAAAATGAACCTTGAAGTGGAACAAATCAAAAAGAAAAATAGGAACCTTAAAGTGGAACGGAGGGAGTAAGAGCTAATTGCACATCTTGTCACTCTTTGACAATATCACTGATACTTTTAATACTAACACTAGCACTCATTTAACATTATCACTGATACTATTTAACATTAGGATACATTATACTAACACTCTTTAAACCATTAAAGGGACACTCTAAATAGCAAACATGCAGTAACATTATTTATCACTCACACAAACAATGACAGTGTTAGTGTTTCTTAGAGAGTTCTATTGTTAAGAGAGCTACGAAGAGTGTTTGTTGAGTGATAATTGTAGTATTTTATAGTGCCAACAATAGTGTTAAATGGTGTTAACTATACTTTTTCATCGACTTCTTCTTTTAAATAGATTGTGTTACAAGTTATTGTTATTGTTTCCTAAACCAACTCTAGCTATGATTTTCCTATATTTACTTTGATTTGTGCTCAAATTACTTTCTTAAAATTGTATAAATAGGACCTTATTATTATTAATAAAGTTAAAATATCTTCTTCAAATAATTATCCAATCTAACATGATATCAAGAGCTTAGATCACCAAATTTTTTCTTTTCTTTTCCATGGCTGCCGAAGCAACCATATAACTCACCAATTCGGCCGAATCAACCAAATCCCTTATTGTCATCTCCCTCTCTCACATCCTCAAACTTACATCAACAAATTACATTGCTTGGAAGATTTAATTAGAAGCCACCTTACTTGGCCATTGCCTTTACCAATACATAGATGGAACCCTAACTGCTCCTTCCCAAACCACCACCGCTGTCACAAACGCCTCCTCCAAAACAACCACCACCACAGCCGAAACAACCCCTCATGCCACACCTCCTACCCCACCAACTCAAACCCAAACAACCGTTTTCAACCCTGCCTATGAGACCTGGTTCCGAAAAGAAAAATTATTACTTAGTGCCTTGGTAGGCACAATCTCACCCTCTCTTGTTCCTCTCATATCTTAATGCTCCACAACCCTTGAATGTTGGCATGTCCTAGCTAAAACATATGCCAACCCATCCAAAAGCCACATAAAACAAATCAATGACTGCCTTTGTAACATCACAAAAGGTACTCGTTTCGTAACAGAATATGTGCAAGACATAAAATCATGTGCTGGCAACCTCAAAGCCCTAGGCCGCCCCCATTGACCCAGAAGATCTAGTGGACAAAATTCTGGATCAACTCAATGATCCTGACTATGACATCGTTATTCAAGCTGTTCATAGTCACGACACCCCAATTTCCTTTGATGAACTACATGAAAAACTCCTCAACAATGAGTTAACCCTCAAAAACCGATCCCACACAACCACCACCTTCCCTGCCACCGTTGCCTATTCATCCAAAAATTCTAATCCAGCCAGACACTTCAACCCCCGCTCAAACCTTACACAATATCCACCCAACTTCAACTCGGCCTATTCTCCTGACACCAATCCGCAACCATAACGAGCTCCCTACAAAACACGTTGTCAGTTTTGTCGAAAAGATGGACACTTCTTAAATCAATGCCATATTTTTCGCCAACTCTATCCTCAAGTCAGCTTCCATAACCCTATACCCCACCCCACCTCAATCAAATTTCAATCCCAGAAACAATACCAATCCTCTCCCTCAAAATTGTGGCCCTCAACCCACCTATCCAAGCCCCTATTCTGCCACCACCTCCAATCAACCCACACCCGGTTGGCTCTTCGACAGTGGTGCCACTCACCATGTTACTCATAATCTTAATAACCTCTCTCTCAATTCCCCTTATGATGGCACCGAAGAACTTCTCATTGGCGATGGCTCGGGTCTTCCAATATTCAATATAGGTTCCACCTCTATTCTCACTTCTTCCTCTCCCTTCTTCTTAATAATATTCTTAATGCCTGAAATTACTCGGATCGCGCGCGAAAACGCGGCGAGCGACTTTCGCACTTGGGACCTCGCTGGAAAGAGAGGAGTCGCCACGCCGTTTTGTATTATGAGCCTAAACTTTGAAATAGGCTGGTTTGAAAAAGGAGGTCGTTTTGATTGATAGCCAAAACTTAGGAAAAGACTTTGAAAATGGATCGTTTTAATTGGTAGCCAAAACTTAGGAAAATGCTTTTTTGAACAGAGATTGTTAGGTTTGGAGGTCACGTTACGTTTCAAATGTGATTAACTACTCCGTATATATTGTAGCATCTTTAACATAGTGTCAGATACATCCCCTTCGGTTTCATATAAGAATTTATAAATGAGTTTTGTACGGTAATTAAAAAAATATATAATTGATATAAGTGTTGTGAGTATGAAAAATGATATAATAGAGAGAATTTAGAGTATGAAATAGTAAGTTGATTAGTGTTGTGAGTATAAAAGTTAAAGTATAAGAGATAATATTAGAATAAAGAAGGGTTAGACGAAGTCAATCACATGGAGAGAGAGAAAATTGATATGAATGACTCAATTTTATTATGTTACTAGAGGTACATATTTATAGAGTTTATAAGGAGTTAGAATCATATTCTAATACAAAGATTGAGTTATCTATTCTAAATACATTAGAAAGATTGAGTTACCTATTCTAAATACATTAGAATATTTAGAGTCTCATTCTAATACAAACAATATATACTTGATAATATAGAATATAATATTATGACAATATTATATTCCTAATAGATAATAAGTGTAGAAAATAGTAAAATTATTTGTCATTTTAAAAAACTGAAAATTTATATGAAACGCCCAAAATAACAAAGTAAAATTTTATATAGAACGAAGAAGAACGACGAAGGGAAGGGAGTATACTAATGTCAATAAATGTGTTTTTCTTGTATTGTAGTGTATGATACCTAGCCAAAGGAAAAAAGTGAAACGGCTAAACAAAAGAAAATAATTCTTAAGTTCAAGTCCAAGACTAAAAATTCTATTTTTCTTTTTGTACGATCCCATAATAAGAATTTAAATTTGTTTTATTTCTAAAATAGCAAATAATGAATAGTAATTTACACATTTATACATTATTCTTTTATAGAATTATAAAAAACCCAACACTTACTACTTTATTTTTTATCCATTTGAATTATCAATAGTGTTTTATACAATTATATCCTCAATACATTTGTTATTTATTCAATTTTATAATATTTTTTTAATAATCGTACAAATATTTAGTAAAACTTTTAGTCAGAGACAAAGGGAATAATAAAAGGTGGGGGCATGCACGTTGCGAATGCTTGTTGTAGTACCGATTTATCACGTGTTGTGCATTAGTTGCGCAGTGTTTAGAGTGTTGGGGATGTCTGTTCTGTTCTTTTACTTTGTTTGTAATTAGGTTGTGGTATGGAAATTTTGGTTCTAATACTTTCGTATAATAATCAATGATTCCTTTTGCTAATCAAAAACAAAACGAATACTCCCTCCGTCCCATCAAGAGCGTCGCCATTTTTAGCTCGGCACGCAAATTAAGAAAATAGGTGGGAAGAAAAAATGTTGCGAGTGTAATTTGAAAATAGGAGAGAGAATTAGTGGAGAAAATAGTGAATTTAAAAAGTGTTGTGAGTGTAGAGGAGAGAGAATTAATGGAGGGAATAGTGGATGAGATAATAGAATATTAATAAAACATTTTCTTTTTAGGAAAGAGTGACGCTTCAAACGGGACACCCTTTTGGGTAAAAAGTGACGCTTGAAGTGGGACGGAGGGAGTATGCTTAAATCACTTTACTTATTCATTTTGTTCTAAAATAAATATTGTAATTTTTTCGTTTGTTTGTCTCAAATAATGCGTTCATAAACAAAGAAACATTTTTAGTGTAGTTTTAAAGTGATATACAAATAAATAAAATAATGTTTTAAAAATATTTACTTACAAGTTCAATATAAACATTTATCATAAGTCAAAAACTTTTTAAAAAATCAGTTTTTCAGTTTTTCCAAGTAATTTGAAAAAACTTGTTTTTAAAAACGCGCGGTCGCATTTTTTTAATTAACTTGAACTTTTTTAAAAACGCACGATGACATTTTTGTAAATAACTGAAACATTTTTTTTAAATGACGCAATGACATTTTTGTAAATAACCATAACTTATTTACACCAACACTTTTTATAACTAAAAGTGCACTTTTTATTATTGCAAATGACACTTTTTCAAAACTAATAATGTTGCACTTTTTATACCAACTGACACAATTTTACACTAAATCTGACACTGAAAAACAATACTATTTATTTTTGAAAAAGCATCAGTTATTTGCAAAAATGCCACCAAGCATTTTAAAGGATGTTCCAATTAATTACGAAAATGGTACAGTGCATTTTAAAACTAACTTTTCCTATACATTAAAAAAAAAACTATTCTTTTATAACGCTTACTCTTATCATAAGTAAGAAATAAGTATATGTAGGAAAGTATTCAAAATTTCATTAATTATTTCCCAAAGGATTAATAGTGACTCTCCACTATCTTTTATATAATCAATATTTAAAAAAGGTGAGAAGTGATCGAAAAAATGGCTCTACAACTAAGTCTGTCTCATTCAGTGTTTACATGTGCTCTTTTTATTCAAGTTAGAATGTCACTTTCTTGCACGCGGGGTCTTAGCCTGATGGTTAGAGTTCATGGCTTCCAACCTGGAGGTCATGGGTTCGATTCCCCCATCAGTGGTTAGAGGGAATGACATTGCCCTCCCTAAAGATACCAAAGGCGCCTCTGTGAAGTGCATCGAGGGAGCGGTGAAATGTGTTGATCCCCTTCTTTTTAGAGAAAAAAAAAAAAAAAAAAAAAAAAAAAAAAAGAATGTCACTTTCTTAATTATGAGTAATTAAGTTGAACGGTTCATGTTTATTTTCATATTATTAAAGCTAGTCCATTAAACCTTTTATGGAAAAAACAAAAACCAACCATTTATGTCTCCAAATCATTACCTCCTACACTAAGTACGCCAATTAAATTAATATTATCATCTTTGTGATATTTTTGGCTTCTTCTTTTTTAAGTTAGCGGTCCATGCATTCCCAACCTCTCTAGTTTTAGGTAATTTTAGCACAGTTAACACAACAATTCATGTTAAATTTCACATGCAATATTTCATTTTTTGAAACAATGCACCTATCTAACACGAGGGATACATATGCATGGGAGTACCATTTTCGTGACCACCCCCTTCTCCGGTATATGTGAGGCCAAGTGTCAGGTGTTGATCTTTTAATGATCATAATTACTTATTTTAGGCAAAGTGTTACTCCCTCCGTTCTTAAGAAAAAGTGAAATGACTTAAGGAATATTATTATAGTATTAGGAGAGAATGAAAGTGTTGTGAGTGTGAAAGTAAAATAGGAGAGAGAATAAGTGGAGGGAATAGTAAATTATAATGGTGTTATGAGTATTAAAATAATGTAGGAGAGAGAATGAGTGGGATAGGATTAATATTTTAATGATATAACTTTCTATTTTAGGTAAAAAAACAAAGTGTGATGTATGTATTTGGACGCCCAAAATAGAAAGTATGAAGCAAGTAATTGGACGCAGGGAGTATACTCCATTGTAAATTTTCCATAAACCCTAAATCATAACCTAAATCATAACCCCTGAGTTAACAACAACGATCTTGATTGTATTCGCGTTTGGTGGTAATGCAGACTCATAGTGGCAATGGATTAACGGTTAACTTAATAAGCAAGTCATATTTTCATTTATACTAGGGTACAAAATAAATTTATAAAATTTTGATCACAAATTAAATTGACGTTGATGAATTGATTCTTGATTAATAAGTAGCGGGTTTTACATACTTAAATATTTTGTGATTTTTTTTTGATGACCTTTTTTATTACTGCAATGTTTTCCCTACATCCTAAAAAATAGTCTCATGAATTGTTTTCCTAAGTGATAGCGGAGGTGTTTTATTTTGTGATTTAGTAGTGACTTTGATTTGCTTTCCCCTATTTTGTTACTCGATTCATGTCTCAAAAAGTAAAAAGTTGGTTTCACTATTTTAATGATAAATTTGATTAATTTTTAACAAAAACAATAAGACAAAATAATTATACAAATAAAATATTAAAATTTGTTATGGATACATAATTAAAATGCTATCAATAATAATTTTAAACTTTTATTAGAATAAATAAATTAATGTAATTGAACGGAATCAAACGAGTACGGCCATGTGTTATAAATCGGGAAATGCCTAATGAATTGTGTCCAAAGTAAAATTCATACAAGTCTCAAATATGACATAAGAAATGGGCTTTCCTACCAATACTCGTCATAGCTACTCGTCATTTCCCAATATTTCGACATAAACATAGTAAAGTGATTAATATAACTAAGGCAACAACGAGGGACTATGCCGATCAAGGCACATACAAATGCCGACCAAGGCCACATCAAATGAGTACCAGAGCCTCCTCGGTCAAATATCCAGATAAGGGGAATGGGCTTCCCTATCCTTTTCTATCTTCTACACGGCATCTCCAAACATCATATGCCGAGAATCAAGCCTCATAGGCATGTACAGAAGGCTTATATAATCCTACTACAACAATGATTGTCGAAAATTATAATCCAACTAGAATTATAATTCTGTTCTCTCAACACTTCCTATCCAATTAACGACTATATATCATACACCTATAAATACAAGCCATAATTCACACAATTCTGGTAACGCATCTTTTGACCCTAAACTCTTGTCAATTGATTTGTTCTCAAAAACACAAATACTTACTCTCACATCGGAGGGCCTTCGTCGGTGAAGCTCCTACTTAGTTTACATGTTTGTTTTTCTATTTCAGACTATTCAAACATATAGGATACAACCTACCGCTAGATTTGGGCTGATCCGAACGTTTTTGGCATCATTAGTTTGGTTCCATTGCCGGAAAACGATCACTTCTAACCTTTGAATAGCCAAAAAAATTTGCTCCATTCTCCTAATCCTAATGTAAGAAGGACACAATGCTAGAAATCACTCCTGATCAGGAGAACCCTCTTGGAGGAGACTCATGGTAACGCTGGAATTACTATTCCTCTTGCCAATGGGAGACTGCCACCTCCCCCACCACTAAATGATAGGCTGCCACCACTAGGAATGAACCTGCGTTCTAGTGGGAAGCCAGTAACCGAGGTGCTGCTGAACCCTCCTGGACATCGACGACGAGGAAGACCTTCTGGTAGTCAGACAGGGAGAAATGCCGCCCAGGGAGGCACAGGGACATCACCGCCACAGATTGATCGCAAAACTCTCTTACATCGCCAGATGGACACTCTGTAACGCATTTATGAACATGAAATGTCTTGCTGCAGTTATACCCAGAACATTCCCTGGCTAAATTAATAAGACCTACAAGTAATGGAAATTCCCTTGGTAGGGAAAATCGTTTTGATAGGCGTGGTAGTCGGGGGAATAGAGAAAATATTCCTCCTGGCCAAAATCCCCCTCATCATAACACTGCTGGTAGATCCAAGCAAAACCCCATCCAAGATGTCCCTCCTCATCATAATGGTCCTGGATATGGAAATACACGAAACCATGAAGATTTGAGAAATCGTCTGAACAATCAGAGGGAACAGGAGGTTAATTCATCTGACTTGAGAGTAAGGCTCAACCATGCTAGGCAAAAAAAACCTCCTCGTCATAACCCCTATCCTTGGCATAGGAGCCCTGCTCGACCTAGGAGCCCTCCTCGGCATAGGGGCACTCCTCGTCAAAGGACTCCTCCCCATCCAGAGATGGCTCCCAGGAGGGACAGAACCCTTACTCGTCATTTCAGACCATCGAATGGTAAAGCATCATTCGGACACGGGGTAATCACCAGCAACACGAGGAACAAAGCCGAGTGAATGAGCACAGAGTAAAGGAAAGGACCCATCGTAGTTCTTTCTTTAGCTTGGGGATCGATGCAAGGGATATTATCCTCTTAAAAAAGAGAATTGATGAAATGGAAATGGGGAGGAAGGAAGTGGATGATGATGGAACTAGTGTCACTCGTCCTTTCTCCCAGCGAATTAATGATCTACCTCCTAATCCGAAACTCAAAATCCCTAGTTTTGAATAATATGTGGCAACCACAGACGCACTGGATCATGTGCAAATCTTTGAATCCACCATGGCCCTCCTCACCAAGACAGATAATATTATCTGCAAGGCTTTGGAAAGTACCTTCTCCGGAACAGCCTTTTCCTGGTTCCGTGAACAAAACAAGGAAAGCATCGATAGAGGGAAAATTATGAGGAGTGGGTTCATGGACCACTTTGCAACATCGAGGAAGAGAAAGAAAAGATTAACCGACCTTGCTAACATTGAGCAAGGGAAGAATGAAACAACTCTGAGTTATTACTACCGTTTCAGGGCTATGGCTGACCAGGTAGAAGAAAGCCTAACTGATCGGGAGGTGATTGTCTCCTTTAACTCCCGACTAAGATTCGGACAATTAATCTATGAACTTTCTGCCAGGGAGCACAATTGAAAGTCTGATTTATAGAATGTGGCTTTCTCCATAGCTATGGCAGAAGAGAAAAGTAAAAAAAGATCTGAAAAACCTGAGACAGATGCAGCAGGCACCAACCAGACTTCTAACGGGAGTAACTACAAGTGAAAGAATAGGACTCGAGCTACTGAAAAAGTCGAGGACTTCTCCCCACTCACTAAGCCTATCACGAAGATCATTCAATTGGTGAACCTACCAGATCCCTGGCCACTCAATGATAGAACAAAACATGTCTGTGACAGCTTCAAGTATTCTGCCTTCCACAAGAACCACAGACATGACACGGAGAATTGCATCTCCCTTAAGAGAATGATCCAAATATGGGTAGATGAGGGGAAACTTGATCGCTATGTTATGAGGAAGGATAACAAGCGAAGAAGAGAGGACGATGAAGATAAAGATGATGAAAGGGAAGACATGCCTCCTAGGGCCATACTCCATGTTATACGGGAGGAGACTATTTCCAACAAGAAATTGAAAGACCAGATACATGAGATAAGTAAGGTGTACCACATCCCCGCCTGGATTCATAAGGAAGAAGAAGTCATCAGCTTCTCCCCTAATGAACTAGCTGGAAGTCGTTCAACTCGTGAACAACCTTTAGTAATCAAAGGAAGGATTGACAATAGTGAATCCAAGAGACTCCTCATAAACTCGGGGGCCTCCAGGGATATTCTGTACTACTTTACTTTTCAGAAGATGAATCTGAATGATAGCATGCGTGAGCCATACTCTGGAAGACTAGAAGACTTCATCAACCATAAAGTCAACGCCATGGGGACGATTGACCTACTACTGGAAGTTGGAGAGCATCCCTTCCGAGCTGAGGCCATAGTAACATTCGTGGTCATGTACCTGGCAAGTAACTACCACACCATCCTAGGCATTCCAAGTCAAGGCAAACATGGGATGGTCGTAGGGATGGCAATTTTACGGGCCCGACCCGAACCCGAAAATATCCGACCCGTTCGGGTCGGGTTCGATAGTCATATTTTAAAACACGTCGAGTTTGGGTTCGATATTTCAATGGTACTCGACCCGACCCGAAATGTGTTTTGTATAAAATTAATAAAAATAATCCTGTTTCTAGTGATAAATTTTATTAAATTTCAATAAATATTTTGCATTTAAATTTATCACTAGAAATAGAATTATTTTTCGAAAGGAAGAAAGTGTACTTCGTAACATTTAAATTTATAAGTACTTAAAATTATATTTTATTTATTCATAAATTATTTTTATCATAATAAAATTATTTAAATATTTACTTTTAAAAATATATTACTTATTTCATAGCATACTAAATATGTTATCACGGAGTGAGTGATAAATAATACTCTATCCGTACCATTGTAAAAGGTAAAAAAATCTCATTTTAATGTTTTATTACAAAAGACACAAGTTTTAAAAGTAATTTTTTTAATATTTTTTTATTTATTTGACTTACATATCATAATCACATTATCTATTTACTTACTATTTTTTAACTCAATTTCTCTCTCATATCTCATTAATATATTTTTTTATTAATTTTATTCAAAACTCATTTCGGATCGGGTTCGGATTCGGGTTGGGTCGGATTCGGTTAATATGCTTGAATAATCAGGTCGGGTTCAGTTAGGTCAAACCCGACCCGACCCCGACCCGTTGTCATCTCTAGATGGTCGCCTCCATCCCTCACCAACGGTTTAAATTTCCCACTCGCGCAGGTATCGAATGTGTGAAGGCAACCCCCAATGACTTCCTGGATCATGTGATGAGGAGCAGGAAAACTGCTAGAAGGAGCAGAAAGACTACCAACACCAGTTCTAGGCTTAATCTGATTTTTGAAGCAAAAGATGAGGAACACATGATATTAGACATCCATGAGGATGACAGCAATGACACAGTTTTGTCCATCCCAAATACTGCCCCTCATCTTGTCAGCGGCCAGAACTCAGGGGCCAACCCTGACTTGAGACAAGTAGAGCTACAGGACATTGACGAATTGGCTGAAATGGAAGACCTAGACATAAACGGTAAAAGAAGAGGTGGCTGTCCACAAGATAGAAGTCGACCCGTTTGCTAAACCTATTAAGCAGATCGAGAGAATATTTGCAAACGACACAAAGAAGATGCAATCAAAAAAGAGGTGCAGAAATTACTAAATGTTGGAATTATCAGGAAAGCAACCTATCCTGTTTAGTTGGTCAATGTTGTGATGGTCAAGAAACAAAAATAAAGTGGCGAATGTGTGTAGACTTCACAGATCTCAACAAAGCCTGCCCAAAAGACAGTTATCCTCTCCCCAGAATTGACAAGCTGGTAGAATGTATTTCCGAACACAGAACTCTCAGCTTCCTAGACGCCTACTATGGTTATCACCAGATAAAAATGGCCGAGGAATATATTGAGATAACAGCCTTTAAGGCAGCTGGAGGAATCTATTGCTATACCATGATGCCATTCGGGCTTAAAAATGCTAGCAGCACCTACCAACGCATGGTCAACAAAGTATTTGGGGAGCAGATGGGCCGTAACATGGAAGCCTACATTGATGACATGGTCATTAAGACTAGGACTGGCAGTCATGCCCCAGACCTGGAAGAAACCTTTGGCATCCTACAAGCGAACAACATGAAGTTGAATCCAAGTAAATGTGTGTTCGGGGTGACGACCAGAAAGTTCCTATGCTTTATGGTATCACAAAGGGGGATCGAGGCACACCCGGAGAAAATCAAAGCCTTGATAGACATGAAAGAACCTACCAACATCATGGAGGTTCAGAGGCTGAATGGAAGAATAGCAGCCTTTGGTAGGTTTATTGCAAAGTCCGCAGAGAAATCACTGCCTTTCATCAAAGTTCTGAAGGGGACCAAGAACTTCTGTTGGACATCCGAATGCTCAGAATCATTCAAATAGTTGAAGGAGTACTTGGGATCCCCTCCTTCGCTAAGCAGCCCTGTCATGGGAGAAATGCTATACGTCTTCCTAGCAGCTAATGACCACGTTATAGCTGCTGTACTAGTCAAGAATGAAGGAACCACTCAGAAACCTATCTATTATGTCAGCAAAGCATTATCAGATGTGGAGAGCAGATAGTTCAACTTCAACGAAGAAAAAATAGCCTACACCCTAATTATAGCGGCAAGAAAGCTACGAGTATACTTTTCTGCACACCCCATAACTGTGTATACGAATGCGCCCCTCAAGAAAATCTTGCACAAGTTGTAATGCTCAGGACCTCTCCTTAATTGGTCTATAGAACTCACTGAGTTTGATATCTGAAACCAGCCTAGGAAGAAACTCCTAGCACGGCCTCTGATCGATTATATGGTGGACACCGCCTTCACAGGTGAGCACAACCCCACCTCCCGTAAGCGCAAAAAACCTGCAGGGGAAGAACCGACCATCGAGCTTCCACCTAATTGCTGGGTCATTGTAAGTACCCCAATCTGGGTCGTTAATGTTCCGTCAGCCTAAATTAATGATTTATAATCATTTAAGGGCATTTTGGACATCATTTTGATAATTTGAATGAGGAAGGACCTCTTAGGAATAAAAAAATGGACAATTACCTCGCTGAAAATCCATCATTTCTAAGGAAAATTACCTTTTTGACCAAATAAGAAACAGCCAAAACTGCTTTTCTGCAGTTCAGGCACGCCGCTCGACCTTGTCCTCGCGGATAAGATTGTCGCTCGATCTTGTCCACGCAGATAAGATTGACGCTCCAGACAACTTATAAATTCATTCTTTCTCCTTCAGTTTTAACAACAACAAACACCTTTCCCTACTGTTATGCTGCCGAAATCCCTCCTCAAAACAACCTTAAACACTCCAACAACTCCAATTCAACACCAAATCCAACCTCAAATCCACTACCAAACCATACCTAAGCCTTTGAATCCTTCAAACCCCAAACACTAACCCAAGAATCATTGGTAAACTCTCACTCCCCCTACTCAAAACTCCTTTGTTCATGTATGAATTTCATTTCTCCATGGTGTGATTCTACTTGTTTTTTGTTCATCCCCCTTTCCCTTTGTCCTAAAATCCAAGAGGATCTCCATGGAACTCATTTCCATGGATGATTCTCTATAAGGATCCACACTTTAAATTATGTATTTCCCTTGTCCCTTTACGTTAACTAGTTCTTGTTTGTTACTTGATCTCTTGACCTAAAATGTGGTCATCTTGGAGTTCATCTCCATAGATTATCACATTAAATGGTCCACATCTTTATTTTCATATCTTTTTATATTATTAGTCTTTACTTGCCTACTTGACCCAAAATGTGGTCATCTTGGAATCAATTTCCATGGATGATCATTTTAAATGGTCTAAATTGTTTACTTCCTTGTAAATACCCCTCCCTAGTCTAAGATGTTCACCTTAGAAACCTTTCCTTTGATGAATATCATCTAGACTTATATTTAGGTCACATAAAGATGTAAGAGATACACTTGAGCATAGATCTCAAGGATGGTCCTCCTTGTGGCCACCTTAGAGATCTTACTCTAAAGTTGATACATCTTGACCTAGTCCTCTTGTTAATTTACTTTCATGTCATCCCTCATGTCCCTTTTTACATTACTAGTTTTTACATGTTCATTTGACCTAAGGAATGGTCATCTTGAAATCAATTTCCATAAATGACCATCTTAAATGGTCCATAGTCTTTACTTCCTTGCAAATGTCCCCCCATAGTCTAAGTTGTTCACCTTGGAACCATTTCCATGGATGAACATCCTTAAGACTCACAAATTAGGTCACACAAGATGTTTAAGATACACTTGAGTATAAATCTCAAGGATGGTCTTCTTATGACCACCTTAGAGATCTTCCTCTAAAGTTGATACATCTTGACCTATTTCTTGTATTGACAAATTTACTTTCATGTCAAATTCCCCTTCCCCCTAGCAAATGAAATGCTTACAAAGTCCTAATGTACCCCCGGGATGGCTTGATTAAGTGGATTCATCACTTATGACCACTAATCAAAGTCTAGGGAAAGAGAGGACAAGCATGGATGCCAAGATCCAAACATCCCCTTTACTTTCTGTCTTTTCAGTTACAATTCCAGTTAAGTCCTGTAAATCCAGTTAACTTTCTGGAAATTACAGTGACTAAACTGGAAACTGTAAAAATATTGACACTGCAGCCCCATCCGCGCGGATGAGATTGCACTACAATCTCCTCCACGCGGATGACATTGTCATCTGCAAACAGTCCCTTAGTTTTCTGTTATTTTCAGTTTAATCACTGTTTTCAAACTATTTTTCAGTTCAGTCCCTAGAATTTCAGTTATTTTCAGAAAAGTCCCTTTTAAAAACACACACACACAAAAGTTTTCAAGTGAGGAAGACTTGTCATACAAGGCATTCCGGGTGAACGCCAAACGTTATTCCCGGAGTATAACGTGACCTCCGAACTCACTTATCTCATTTTGGGCATTTTTCAAAGTTTTGGCCTCTTAAACTAAAAACGGCATGGCGACTCCGTTGATTTTCAAAAATCGGGTACATCACAGTGGCGACTCCGCTGGGGAATCGAATAAGCTTTTTTTTTTTAAATAAAAAAAATAATAACAAAATGATACTCGGTATATAAGTGGAAACCATTAAATTTCCTCTTCAACGCCTCCTTGTGGTGCCGGGGATAAATTATGGTAGAACAATGCCACGTACCGGTATCATTTAAAAAAAAAAGCTTTTGTGGGTCAAGCTTCCGTCCCACCACTTGAAACCTTTTGTTGTGTGTGTTTTTTCCCACGATACGTGGATTTCGGTTTAACCATCCCGAGAAAAGTCAAAGTTTGACTGTCGGATCAATTTCTTTAACTGTTTAAATTTTATGTGTTTATGTGCTTATGTGCTTACATGTTTTCAAAAAAAAAATTCAAAAATGTTTTCAAAAAAAAAATAAATCTTTTTACATGCATCATGCTTTTAAGACACATTTGAAAATCTCTGTTTTTTTACTCAAAAAAAAAGAAGATAGACTGCCGCATACTACGCGCACGTTGACCTTACACTGCACACTACGTCCTTGTCAGGAAATCTCGGTAGCGGCACGGGAGGCCTTACTACGCCTCTCGGTGCGAGCACGGGACGACCCAAACAGCCATTGGTTTACCCTCGTGTCGACCCTGCACTTGTCCGTGACACACTCTTTGTCCGAGACTCGGTTGGTTTTTGGTCTGGTCCTGTGAATACCCCGTCCCGATGCAACGCGCATTCGGAGGTTTAAAATAATTAATTGTATAAGTCGGATCGAAATAGGATATTCATTTAGTGACGCTCGCTTTAAACCATATTAAAAATATTAGTTTAATTTTGAGAGTCGCCACGCCACTTTGATATAGCCCAAAGCTTTGAAAAAAGGCTAAACAGTTAGTTGGGTTCGGGGGTCAAGTTACAACAGAAGAAGAAACGTTATCACTCCTATTGCCCGACGAATCGGTCTTTCTAGCATGTGGGGTGTTGGTTGTGTGTGGTGTTTACAGGAATAGATAGAAGAAACGGGATCATGCATAAGGAGGAGGGGAGAAAGAATTAATTGATGATCACACCCTAGAACCTTTGAGTTAGGCCCTCGGAAGGTGCACTAATCAACGTTCATCCTTGGGGGATTGTTGATCATGGGATAATTATAACTAAGGTGGAAGGAAAGAAATAGTTCCTAGATCCATTGGGTTTCTTTGGGCGAAACCTTAGATCATCCTCGGCTATAGCATATTTAAATATATTAAAACAGCCCTAAATCTAGCATATATGACATAAGCAAGAAATAAAGTAATTAAAATATACTAAGCATGCAAACAATAAATCTAGCATAATAATAAAGACAATAATAATAAAGACAATAAAAAATAAAAGAAGACTTACCTAATGATGGCAAGGCTTTGGGATCGAATCTATGAAGATTCGAAGAACGTTCTTGATAAAATATTTAGACTTAGAAAACTCGAGTTTAGTCTCAAGTTTTCTATGGAGGAAATCTCAAGTTTTGTCTTGAGTTTTCCGTAGAATGATTCTGTGTTTAAAGTGTGAGGCGGAGTGGGGTTTATATAGTGAAAGGAATTGGGGAGGAACGGTTACGAAAGTGATGTGGGAAAACTGAAAGGGTCGATCGGCCTTAAAAATAAGGTTCGATCGGCACAAAAATAAAGGGTCGATCGGCCTTAAAATAAGGTCCGATCGGCACTTAAATTAAGGTTCGATCGGCACTTAAATTAAGTTCTGGCGGCGGCTGATAAATGGTCGATCGGCCAAATATTGGATAAAGCTTATCTTAAACGAATTGGGCCGATCGGCCAACTATTGATCTTGAGCCCATCCTTGGCCCAAATGCGCACGCCTTGGCCCCAAATTGCCTAGAAATCTCGGCCAAACTGTCCAATTCCCTCGGCCATCCTGGTGCAAATGCAAAGGCCTCATTTTGTATAATAAATATTCGTTTCGTCTCCGCTATTTCCAAGTCCACTTTGGCCACTGAAATGACTTCTTTTGCACTTCGCTCTTTGGAATTTTATCTTTCATTTAATCCCAGGAATTTTTATATATCAAATTCGTCCAAAATTTCCATATTTCCCGTTTAGTCCCTGAATTTTCCATAAATTCCAATTTGGTCCAAAAGCTTTCAAAAGCCAATTTAGTCCCTGAATTTCCCGAATTGCACTTCAGTCCCTGTACTCAAACCATATCAAATATACATAAAACTCGGGAATCAAACGCAAAGAAACCTTAATCAAACCAGTCCAAAATATTTAAAATTCCTTTTTTCGGACCGGGTACTAACAGTAGCCCCTCGGCGACGCTTCTTGTAAGACAAGTAGGGTCGACGATAAAAAATAGGATCCGTCCTGAAAAAAAGGATTTCAGGAGGTAAGGAAAGTGACCTTGTGGATGTGAGGTTTTTTGGACTTGAGTTGAGTCGCAAAAGGATGACCAGGTAGGTCAAGCGGCTGGACCCACGTCGGGCTACCTACGTATCCCAAAAGGAATCAAGCCAAGTCGTAGTTCGGAAGAGTGGGCGTTTAGTACCCGAGAGTGGCGGACGTGCAGCGTCTCAAGCCAAAGATGCGATTTGTGGCAAGGCTTTGGGGATCGAATCTAAGGGCGATTCGAATAATATTGAGAGATGTACGGAAAGGAGAATCAAGTATAGTCTTGCCTTCTCCGTGGGAAAATATGTTGTGTGGAAAGGAAATTCAAGTATAGTCTTGATTTTCCCCTTGAAAATTGTGTGTGATGGAACAAATCAAGTGTAGTCTTGATTTCTCCGTGTGAAGATATGTTGTGAGATAATGTATGGAAAGGAAATTCAAGTATAGTCTTGATTTTCCCCTTGAAAATTGTGTGTGATGGAACAAATCAAGTGTAGTCTTGATTTCTCCGTGTGAAGATATGTCGTGAGATAATGTGTGGAAAGGAAATTCAAGTATAGTCTTGATTTTTCCCTTGAAAATTGTGTGTGATGGAACAAATCAAGTGTAGTCTTGATTTCTCCGTGTGAAGATATGTTGTGAGATAATGTGTGGAAAGGAAATTCAAGTATAGTCTTGATTTTCCCCTTGAAAATTGTGTGTGATGGAACAAATCAAGTGTAGTCTTGATTTCTCCGTGTGAAGATATGTTGTGAGATAATGTGTGGAAAGGAAATTCAAGTATAGTCTTGATTTTCCCCTTGAAAATTGTGTATGATGGAACAAATCAAGTGTAGTCTTGATTTCTCCGTGTGTTGTGCAAATAAACCAAGTTTAGTCTTGATTCGCGTGCGAGAGAAAGTGTATGGGGCAATGTGGGAAAAAAGCGTGTGGGAATCAAAAGCCAAATATTTGACTGTCAGGGAGTCACCCAAAGATTTATTTGTACGGGGGAGTCACCCAAAGATTTGACCGTACGGGAGTCACCCAAAGATTTATTTGTCAGGGGAGTCACCCAAAGATTTGATGTACGGGGGAGTCACCCAAAGATTTGACTGTCAGGGAGTCACCCAAAGATTGGATAATTTTGACTTCGAAATGCGGGACGGACCCTTTGAAGGTGCGGGACGGACCCTTTGAAGATGCGGGACGGACCCTTTGAAAGTGCGGACGGACCCTCGAGATCTGGGACGGACCTTTTGAAATGGAGGATAGACCTCTGAAATGCGGGACGGACCCTTTGATATGCGGGACGGACCCTTTGAAGGTACGGGACGGACCCTCTGAGATACAGGACGGACCTTTTGAAATGGAGGATAGACCTCTGAAATGCGGGACGGACCCTTTGATATGAGGGACGGACCCTTTGAAAGTACGGGACGGACCCTTTGAAATGGAGGATAGACCTCTGAAATGCGGGACGGACCCTTTGATATGCGGGACGGACCCTTTTAAAGTACGGGACGGACCCTTTGAAGATGCGGGTCGGACCCTTTGAAAGTACGGGACGAACCCTTTGAAATGGAGGATAGACCTCTAAAATGCGGAAAACTGTAGCTGCCAAAGGACTTAGGCTACTGTTTACTGATGAAGAATAGTTGTGTGAATTGATTGGGATTATTATGGCTTCCCGAGCCGAAGAACCAAGCGATTAAAAGATTGTGATAATCATTGCTAAGGCTTAGAGAGGAGTCTAGGCTTAAGGCTAGGGTTTTAGAGAGGCATTTGTCACCTAGGCTTAAGGCTAGGGTTTAGAGAGGTATTTGTCACCTAGACATGAGGCTAGGGTTTAGAAAGGTATTTGTCACCTAGGCTTGAGGCTAGGGTTTAGAAAGGTATTTGTCACCTAGGCTTGAGGCTAGGGTTTAGAAAGGTATTTGTCACCTAGGCTTGAGGCTAGGGTTTAGAAAGATATTTGTCACCTAGACTTGAGGCTAGGGTTTAGAAAGATATTTGTCACCTAGGCTTGAGGCTAGGGTTTAGAGAGGTATTGTCACCTAGGCTTTGGGCTAGGGTTTAGAAAGATTTCTGTTACCTAGGCTTGCTTGAGGCTAGGGTTTAGAGAGATTTTTGTTACCTAGGCTTAGGGCTAGGGTTTTACATTTGTGGTAAGTCTGAACAAGGCAGTTTGAGCAGAAAGGTTATGGTTTAAATTAGGCGAGGCCGAGAAGATGGGATTAGGTGAGTTTGATGTCCAGAGATAAGGGCCGAGTCATCTTGAGAGTCACAGAGATACGTTTTTGATAGATTTGAAGAGTTTGAAAATTTGTGGAGACCAAAGAGTGATTTTTGTAAACAAGGTACCAAGGAGGACAGTATTTTGAAAGTATGTTTATTTGATAAAGAGGCCTTATGATTAATCATGTTTCTAACTAACTCAAAGAGTTTGCCACATGCTGATCTTGATGACAAGGGATGCCCTTCATGCTAGATATGATTTCATTGGAGCTCCGATTTTGTTAGAGCACATAGTCGACCCATTTTTGTTGAGGGGAGCCCCAATGTTTGATGAAGTGACCTTGGCGAAGTCCCAGTTGATGATGAATGGCGAAGCCCCAGTTGATGATGCAAAGCAAACCTGAAGAGAGCCTGAGAGAACAGCTTAATAAAAAGCCCCAGCTTGGAGAGATTCAATGCATAGTCATCTTGCGGCCACGGGGGCGACCCCTCGTTTCGAACAATGGTCAATCAGTCACTGGACAAGACTCGGAAATGTATATGTGCAGGGGCGCATTTTTTCGAAGGTGGGAATGGATCCCGATTTCGTGTATGACACTTTCGCTTTTGGGGTTTGACTCTTTTGGGAGAGTATAAGCATCACAAGGTGTGGAAAAGTGTATGGAAGCCCCTGCAGACAGAAAGACAGTGTTTGGCTCTATTTTCCTATGATGTAGAAAAAGAAGACTTGTCGAGACATTTGAAGAATTATTTTATTCAGAATTATATCTTGATTGTTCGTGAATGGACCTCACTGATTGGTTTATCAAATTCCAATTATATAGGTAAACAAATGAATGTTTTGATTTGAAGGTGAAATCTGGCTTGTCTTTAGAAGGAGAAGGATGTTCCGTTGTTGCTTGCTGCTCTGTTCGGTGGTAATTGTGGTGCGGGCTGCCGTTGCATTGATCTCCTTCATGAAAAATAGAAAAAAGATTGGGGTGGAAGATTTTTTCATTCCTTCAAGTGAAGATTCTTTGTTCCTTTGTTCTCGCAAGCCGAGGGAGTAGTCCCCGGCGCGTGTCTCCTTGCTTTTACCGGAGTGCCGGCGAGAGGCACGGATGCGAAGCCCCGGTGAGACTTTGCGAGACAGTGTTTGAGGAGTCGAATAAACGAATTTCAAGAATAGGACGAGTTCCCAAACTTTTGAGAGAATATGTAATATGCTCACGTAGGATAACAAGTGACTCAAAAATCTGAATATGCATTTCTTTTAAATAATCTTTTGAGAATGCCATCCGGTAGCGGTTGTAGCTGGGCTTTGGATTGCGATCGATCATTAGGTGATGATTAACATGACCTCTTAAAGTGAGAGGTCTACTGGGCCTTTCTTTGAGTGTTTGGGATTTCTAAGGTGAAGGGATTTTCTTGTTGTTGCCTCTTCAGGACCTCTAAGAGTGAGGTTAACTTTGATTTTGGCAAGGTCAAGGGTGGTGATGGAATCCTCTAAAAGTGAGAGGATGGACTTTGGAATGGGTTTAGGGGATTTGTCCAAGAGGGAATCTTTGTTGCTTCTTCTCGCGAGTTTGTTGTGATTTCGAGGTAACTTGATCACGATAGGACCTTCACTCGATATCTCGTTTTCACAACCTTTCGGGCAGTAACTTGATCACGATAGGACTTTCACTCGATGTCTCATTTTCACAACCTTTGGGAGGTTCACTTCGGGGTGATGAAGTTTTATTTTATTTTATTTTATTTTATTTTTTTTTAATTTTTTTAAACACCCTCTTATCGAGAAAGGCCTTCGGATTTGTTTGCTCGCGATAGCCCCTAGTGTATGCCTTAGGATGGTTTTACCTTTTCCCTCTTGGGTTTGGAGGTGGTCCCTTCGAGGGAGCCCCTTGTATGAGTTTCTTTTGCATTCCGCCTTTCTTGAGCTTGGAGGTGATTACTTCCTTTGTGAGTCGAGGGAGCCCCTAGTATGGGCTTCTTCCTTAGGGTCTCAAAACTTGTCGATCTTGAAATGAAAGGGTATTATTTAGTGAGGATAAGGTTATGGTTTCCTATGGTGAAAGGTTTAAGCTTCAATCGCTACCGGATAGCATTCTCAAAAGAGTAATTTTAAAATGCAAACTCATTTAACCGACTTATTAAAATATATTCTGACCATAAGAAAGATATGTGAGCATATTCAATGAAAGCTTATCGATCGAATGGAAAATCAGAGGAGACGCGAGATTGGGGGGTTGGTGAGCCCCAAGTTGATATTCATGCAGCACTTGTGAAGGATAGGAACAACTCCTTGCATCTTGCATTGGCGTGAGCAGCTATTTTCTGATGATGAGCAACAACGGTCTTTGTGCTTGTCTTGACCATATGGAAAGGAGGTCAAGCGGGGGAGAGTGTATTTGGGGAAGTGTATGTTTGAGAAGGTATAACGGGTATGTACAAGGAGTGTATGAAAAGTATATGGTGGAGTATGGAGAGAGTGTATGAGAGAAGGGTGTATAGGGATGGTGTATATGAAGAAGGAACGGTGAGTTGTTTACTCCAATCAAAGCATTCATTCATTGTTTACTTTATTAGCCGGTGAGTTTATCAGTGAGATTAGCAACCAAGTGATAATTATAAATAAAACAATCTTCTTGAAAGTAATGCGAGATTATGTCTCAAGTCTAGAGAGAAAAGAAAGAAAGACCTTTTTTATTATCGAAGTAACTAATCTAAAGGTGGACATTACAAACCAATGCCCAAAGTGGAAGTAAGAAAGACACACTAGAACCTACAAGACTGAATGAATCTAAATCCTTCCTTGAAGTACGAGGGCTTCTTCATTAATGAGGCCTTGGTTGATCAAATTTTGAATCAAGCGTTGTAGCTGCTTACAGTTGTCAGTGGTATGCCCAACGTACTTGTGGTATCTGCAAAACTTGGATGTATCCAAGTTAGATCTCGGGTTAATAGGCTTGTAATTCTCGAGCGGCTTGATCAAACTCTTTTCCACCAAAATGTCGAAGAACTCACCCACAGGCATTCCTAAGTCATCAAAATGTTCCTTGTTGATCTCCTTCTCGGGTATTGGTGCCTTTCGTTGGTTGGTGGCCACAGCAGGCATCCTGAATGAGACATTCTGATGTGTTGGACCATAAGTGGGACCATAAGCATGTGGATGATAGGGACCCCGGAATTGAACAGGAGGAGGAACTCTTCTCAAGTATTCCTGAATGTAGGACAAATGATGCTGCTCAATTTCATGCATGTCTTTGAGGAGGTTGATCACTCCCAACCTCATGTTTGAGACTTCTTTGAGGGCTTCAATGCTTTTCTCCAGAGACATGATGTGGAATTCTGTAAGAACATATGGCGGAGTCAAACCAATGAGTTGAATTAGATTCATAATTAATCTTAAGGCATCCTTGAGAAAATATTTGACCTCCACAATTTTGAATTTGACCGGGCTGAAGTTGCCTACGTAACCCTTACCATTTAAGGTATGAGTCTCAGGTCACCGTAGTTCGAGGGGGCCCCGATTGATGATACAACCAGGGTTAAGTTTAGAGAAAGAGAGAGGATGAATGTAAAAGAGTCCGTTTGGTGAAAAAAAAGAGAGGAAGATGACTCGATCCTTGGTCAAATATAAGTGAGGGTGATCTAGACGAGCTAATCGGACTTGGTAAGTTGGCTTAGGTAGGCCCTAGATGGTGGTTTGATCTATATGGGTCGAGAGAGGTTTGATCTAGGTGGGTCTTTGGCTGAAGGGTGCTAGAGATAAAGGATATAAACTATGGATGGTTTTAAGGCTAAGGGAGCAGACTATGGAAGGTTCAAGAGATAAGAGGTAGAACTTTGAAGGGTCCTAACTTGAAGGATGTAGACCGTGGGTGGTCAAAGGTAGAGGAATGGACCATGGATGGTCCAAGAGACGAGGGGTGGACCTCGAAGAGTCTCAGGTGGAAGGGTGGACCTTTAATGGTCCTAGATAGAGAGAGTGGACCTCGAAGGGTCCTAAATTGAGGAGTGGACCTTGAACGGTACAAGGTAGAGGGAGTGGACCTAGAAGGGTCCAAAAGATGAAGAGTGGACCTCGGATGATCCAAGATTGAGGGAGTGGACTTAGAACGGTCCAAGATTGAGGAGTGGACCTTAAAGGGTCCAAGATATGAGGAGTGGATCTTGAACGGTCCAAGATATGAGAAGTGGACCTTGAATGGTCCAAGATTGGGAGAGTGGACATAGTTTAGGAAGAGCACCACGAAGGGTCAAAGAGTGGACCTTGAACGGTCCAAGATAGAGAGACTGATCCTAGAGCGGTCCGCAGTAGAGGGTGTGGACCTTGAAGGGTCCAAGAAGTAAAGAGCGGACCTCGGAGGGTCCTAAAAATGGAGAGTGGACCTCGAAGGGTCCTAGAAATGAGGAGTGGACCTCGGAGGGTCCTAGAAATGAGGAGCGGACCTCGGAGGGTCCTAGAAATGAGGAGCGGACCTCGAAGGGTCCTAGAAATGAGGAGCGGACCTCGGAGGGTCCTAGAAATAAGGAGCGGACCTCGGAGGGTCCTAGAAATGAGGAGCGGACCTCGGAGGGTCCTAGAAATAAGGGATAGTTAAGCACTTTATTTACAAAAAAGCCCTCTATTTTATAGAACCTACTCTTGGTTGGAATGGATACCCCTTTTTCGCAACTAACTAAAGGTCCTAACGTGGTGGATCCTAACGACTAACCGTCTCATATAGACATTTAAGATGATATTTATGGGAAGTACTACAGACCTATGATAAGACAAGATCTTTTAACAAGCACTCGACCTTACATGGCACATCCTTTAAAAATTTTTTGTGCTCTTTTCTCTCTATAGATCTTGACTTATCACTGATTCGTAGTGACTCAACATAAAGACCTTATTAATTGTCTACATGAAAAATCTAGTCAAACCAACCGGTCACAAGGAGTGTATTCTTAGCAAAGTGGGTGACACAAGGGTTAGATTTCAAGCTCCCACCGTGCAGCCGAAGCGCACTGATGAGTGGATGGCCAAGTGAGACTCGGAAGGGAGGCAACATGATCACCACACTTCCCGCACTTTAGCTTCTCCGAAGGGTTAAGGGGTAGCTGTGCAGTGTGACACGGACTCTAGTGGTAGTGTGAGGTAAAAAGTCTAATTCTTTTTTTAAGGAAAAGAGAAAGATTTTTTTTTATGAGATGCATGCATGCAATGCAACAGTTAAGAATAGGAGAAAAAGAAAAAGGAAGTAAAATACAACACCATACAAGAAAACGAAAGTCTGACCCACTTAGTTTGAAAAGATTTCAAAACAGTCCCCAGCGGAGTCGCCACTGTGAATACCCCGTCCCGATGCAACGCGCATTCGGAGGTTTAAAATAATTAATTGTATAAGTCGGATCGAAATAGGATATTCATTTAGTGACGCTCGCTTTAAACCATATTAAAAATATTAGTTTAATTTTGAGAGTCGCCACGCCACTTTGATATAGCCCAAAGCTTTGAAAAAAGGCTAAACAGTTAGTTGGGTTCGGGGGTCAAGTTACAACAGAAGAAGAAACGTTATCACTCCTATTGCCCGACGAATCGGTCTTTCTAGCATGTGGGGTGTTGGTTGTGTGTGGTGTTTACAGGAATAGATAGAAGAAACGGGATCATGCATAAGGAGGAGGGGAGAGAAAGAATTAATTGATGATCACACCCTAGAACCTTTGAGTTAGGCCCTCGGAAGATGCACTAATCAACGTTCATCCTTGGGGGTTTGTTGATCATGGGATAATTATAACTAAGGTGGAAGGAAAGAAATAGTTCCTAGATCCATTGGGTTTCTTTGGGCGAAACCTTAGATCATCCTCGGCTATAGCATATTTAAATATATTAAAACAGCCCTAAATCTAGCATATATGACATAAGCAAGAAATAAAGTAATTAAAATATACTAAGCATGCAAACAATAAATCTAGCATAATAATAAAGACAATAATAATAAAGACAGAAAAAATAAACAGAAGACTTACCTAATGATGGCAAGGCTTTCGGATCGAATCTATGAAGATTCGAAGAACGTTCTTGATAAAATATTTAGACTTAGAAAACTCGAGTTTAGTCTCAAGTTTTCTATGGAGGAAATCTCAAGTTTTGTCTTGAGTTTTCCGTAGAATGATTCTGTGTTTAAAGTGTGAGGCGGAGTGGGGTTTATATAGTGAAAGGAATTGGGGAGGAACGGTTACGAAAGTGATGTGGGAAAACTGAAAGGGTCGATCGGCCTTAAAAATAAGGTTCGATCGGCACAAAAATAAAGGGTCGATCGGCCTTAAAATAAGGTCCGATCGGCACTTAAATTAAGGTTCGATCGGCACTTAAATTAAGTTCTGGCGGCGGCTGATAAATGGTCGATCGGCCAAATATTGGATAAAGCTTATCTTAAACGAATTGGGCCGATCGGCCAACTATTGATCTTGAGCCCATCCTTGGCCCAAATGCGCAAGCCTTGGCCCCAAATTGCCTAGAAATCTCGGCCAAACTGTCCAATTCCCTCGGCCATCCTGGTGCAAATGCAAAGGCCTCATTTTGTATAATAAATATTCGTTTCGTCTCCGCTATTTCCAAGTCCACTTTGGCCATTGAAATGACTTCTTTTGCACTTCGCTCTTTGGAATTTTATCTTTCATTTAATCCCAGGAATTTTTATATATCAAATTCGTCCAAAATTTCCATATTTCCCGTTTAGTCCCTGAATTTTCCATAAATTCCAATTTGGTCCAAAAGCTTTCAAAAGCCAATTTAGTCCCTGAATTTCCCGAATTGCACTTCAGTCCCTGTACTCAAACCATATCAAATATACATAAAACTCGGGAATCAAACGCAAAGAAACCTTAATCAAACCAGTCCAAAATATTTAAAATTCCTTTTTTCGGACCGGGTACTAACAGGTCCGTGTCAGACTGTGTCAGTGTATACCCCACGTAGGTCAAACTCTAGTCAACGCGCCAAGTAGGGATCCCCCGCGGACCTAATTCAGTCGAAGTCATGCCGGCTTTCCGCCATGAACTTTGACCCGATCTTGACTGGGGCTCGGACTTTGACTTTGACCCGCACGGCTTATGCACCGGCTCTTGGTATGACACCGAGTCATCAAGGATTAACGCTCAATCCATGTTTAATTACCGCTTAACCAACGACGAGTTAAGATCCTTCATGGACGCTTATCAGTCGAGGTCATGCCGACTTTACGTTAGGCAACTTTTTCCCGATCTCGACCCTCGACGTTGGCTTTGCCTGTAATTTACATCGAATGTGCGTTAAGACTTCATGATCCGCCAGACCTTAGGTTCGTTTTCCTTTTCGGTCGGTGGGACCCACTTGCCCTACGGAACCCTTGTTCGGGGTTACAGGTTGAGGGTCCGCAGGCGTAGTGATGGGTCCCACTAATCCAGGACTCAAAGTAGTAAAAGAAAAAAAAAGGAGAAATCTTTTCCAACCACTTAGGGTTTAAGAAAGCACGTTTTAAGTAAATTTAAACGAATAATCGCATATTGCATGAGCCCCTAAGCCCAAACACCAACCTGTTTCGCTTTCCCGAGTCTGAACCACACCCTTTTGTGCCTTCCACAGTAAGCAAAGTTTGGATCAAGATCTCCAGTCATCGTTTGTTCAGATCAGTCATTCCGGAATCAGATACTTCATCGGTTTCTTCCTTCGCTTCAGCTCAGAGTTTCAGAATGGCCAGCTCAGAGGAGAACAGTGGGGGACGTACGACTCCGTACTCCGAAAATATGCAAAATGCCTAACAGTGGAATCAGATGTTGGAACAGATAAGACAACATCAAGAGGCTCAGATCAGTCAGTTATTGGAAAGTGTCAGAACCCAGGGACTAGTAATTGTTCGCAACCCTAATGGAACCTTTACGGTTGATGCGGAGATTGAAGCTAATTACCCTCCCGGGCATGCCGACTACCGTCAAATGCCTTGCTCCCTTTCGTGTGGAACTGCTAATGGGCCAAGCATCCCCCGGCCTATAACTCATCCTGTCTCTCAGCCTCATCAAATCGATACTCCTCAGCAGTCCGATCTTGGTCAACTTCCCCCCGGTGCCTCTCAGGTCTCACCACCAGGTTTGAATCAGTTTGCTTTCGCCCCACAACTTGGAAGGGGTCGGTTTACTACTTCACAACCTCAATCTGGTTCGGGTCATCAGCTCGGAATGGGTCAGTTCGCAACTTCTCAAGCCCAGCAGTTTGACATGGCTCCGTAAGCCATTTCGGGTCAGTTCGCTTCTCAGGCTCCATGGTTCGGACGGGGTCAACTTGCTTCCATCATTCTCAAGGCCCACTTGCCCCTGTGATACTGTGAGCTCACATGGGCCACCAGGCTTTTATCACCACTTCATCAGGCTCACCGTATTCACAACATCCTCCAAGCTCTACCTCGCCCCTTCAGTTGGGAAGTCCGACAAGGCCAAATGGTCCTCATCCAATTCTTCACCCGGCTGTTACGCAAGCTGCTCCTGCTCATCAAGTACAGTATGCACATTACTCTTCTAGTCACGTTCCTCAGTGTGGTCAAGACACGTTCAGTCCTACTTTTACGGTGCCTCAGACCTCATATCATCAGCAGCCTTTTGGATCCGCACTCACTACTCCCTGGTATCTAGCCATCACGAGCCATATATCCTCATCTTCGGCAGCTGCCAGACCTTATGAGGCCCCTTATAAGTCTCACCACCCCCGATCCTTTGGTCCGTATTCTTTTGCTTCAAGTTTGACTTATGAGGAGGGTTACGGTCACGCTTTTAATGCTCAGACTGTCATTCCTCCCACCAGAGTACTTCCTACTGTGGTTTCGTTTTCTAATGCCAATCTTGTGGCGGGGTCGTGCAGTCCTAGTGTTCCTATTGACTCGTTCGAAGGAATATTGGCAGAACCAATTAAGAAAATACAAGAAAAGCCTAGCAACGAGAGTATCGACAATCGCTCAACTCGAGCCATCTCACCATACCAATCTCGCGTATCTGTCACAAAGGAGTTTTACAAAAAATCAAATCTCGATGCTTACATCGAGGGTTACAACAAAAGGGTTCGTGCATGGGGAAGCACTACTGGTTTGAACATGTCTCGCCACTATGAACCTTACCCTTCCAACACGGCTGCAACATCCAGTAAAGGAAAGAAGGCATTGTGTACAATTGACGGCATCCAAAAGGAACCAAGAAATGGTGGTCCTCTAAGGCAGCGAGAACATTTTGATGATTTTGGGATACCCATGGGCTTAATTTTCAAGGCTTTAGCAAAGGAAGGCCTTATGGAGCCTCTCAGGGACTACCATCTGAGGAGCTCAAATCCACCCCTCGACATGATTAAGCATTGCACCTTCCATGGTCGTTATGGCCATACGACCGACGACTGCACAGCCTTGAAGAGAGCCGTTCAAGGGTTAATCGAAGCGGGCAAGCTTGAGCGCCCCGATGGACCAAAACCGGCAAACTCTGTTCAGAATGGTGATCAAGTCGATGACCAAACCTCGAATCAAAGAGCACTAAGAGTTTATTCCCCCCTAAGGATGAAACCACACCCTGAGGATTTGGGTGTGCCCTTGAGCAAAGTTTTAAAGGGCTTGGTAAAGCAGGGTCTCCTCAAACCTATAAAAAACCATCAGCCCAAGAACTCCAACATCCCTTTGGACACCACTAAGCACTGTGCTTTCCACCAGTATCACGGTCATACAACCGACAACTGTATATCTTTGAGAAAGGCAATTTGGGGTTAATTAAGGAGGGCAAACTTGAGCGCCTCAGTGATCTCAACACTGCCAATGATCATTTCCCAAACAACACGAGTGTAAACATGATTGAGTTTTATGATTCAAGCTCTGTGGATTCAATAGACTTTGACATTTCCTTTAGCAAGCTAGATGATTTAGTCGCAACAAATGTTGAGAATGGCTGGTTTGACTGTAACAAGCATGTGACCGTGGCAAAGCCAGATTTGGTGAAATGTTTTGAACTCCCGCCCTCCGATAAGTTCACAACTGATGCCAAGGGGAAAAGGGATGATAATAATCTGATGGCAGATAAGGCAACCGTCAGGGCCGGTAAGCAAGGAATTCCTGAAGTCACCAAAGGCGAGCATAATCTGTCATAGCTTCATGAGGAATTTGCTTCCAATGCTGAAGGGTAGAGGCATGGTCTAACAACAAAGAGTAGCTAGACTAGGGGCTACCCATCCTTAAATTAAATTAAAATATTAAAACAGTCTTTTATTCAACCTTCGTAGGTTCTAGTACTTTCTTCGCTCAATCAAGTCCTCCTCGGACATTGTAGTTAATCATAAATTTTCTATAAAAGAGTCCTTTTCTTTTCTTGCTAGACTTGAGACATTATTTGCACACCTACATTACATCTAATGAAATGGTTTTATTTTAAATGATCACTCGCATTACTCAACAAATAATCTCTTGAAATGATTAAGATTTTAATTAATTGGTGTGAGAAAGTCAACTAATGCCCTCCCTATACACTTTCCTTACCTCACAAAGGCCTCCATCAAGCCATACACTTTCCAAAACATGTCCCAACCATCACCTTGACCAAGTCAACGACGGCGGCAACATGAAGGAACACCAAAAGGTCATTCAGCATTAGAAGATCAACCTCCTGACGACAACAACTTAAAGGCTTGCCTTCGCCCTCATGTGCATCAAGAAAGTTCAAGCAGGGGCTAGCCTTTGTCCTCAAGTACTTCAAAAAAAAAAGGGGCTCAAGCAAAAACTTCAAAAAAAAAAAAAAAACCTCAAGCAGGTGCTTCAAAAAGAAAAAAAATATATGAGGCCAAGGACCCAGCACCGCCGATCAGAGGCTTGACATATGAGAAAACTTAAAGCTCGAAGAACGGAAATTGTCGACAACAAGGGAGCAGTCAAAGCAAAGGCAGAAGCACATCATAAGCCCTTAAGTTGTATTCAAATTCTTTCTCCCCCGATGAAAGACGATGATCAAGAAGCAATGGAATCGTTGAAGTAGCTATCAAAAGAACGTCTTGTCAAGGAATCCTCTCAAGGCCCGTGCCTCATCATCCAACCTTCCTATCCGAGTCTTTTCACCAAAGGGACCACAAGTGTTCACACCCTTTTCCAAAGCCAAACACAGTTCAAGCCCGAACTACGACGACCTGAGCTCCTTATAATAAGGGGAACGTAGGCAACCAGAAATGGTCCGGTCATAAACACATTCAAATTCCATAAATTTGGTCTCCTCAATGGCCTCTCCTATACACAATCTTTCTTCACAATTCGTCAACTTTGACTCTTGGTATTAGTCGACTTTCTCCTCATGATTAATCAAAATGTTTGTTCATATCGAGATTAGGGGTTGAATAACCCGAACATTAATAAAGGGTTTTAAGCAATTTTGTGATCATTTTGAATAAAACATGTTTTCAGATGTCTTGACAAGTCTTCTTTTTCTATATTATAGGAAAAATAGAGCTAAACACTGATTTTCTGTCAGCTGGGGCTTCCATACACTCTTACAAACCTTTCTACACTTATGCTCTCTCAAAAGAGTCAAACCCAAAGCGAGTTCTTTTGTGCCTTCATCAAATGAGGCCATCAAATAATACAAATCGAGGATTCGTCCCCACTTTTTGAAAATATGCCCCTGCAGGTATACATTTCTAAATTTTCTTTCTTTTACGTTTTCTTTCAGTTGACTAATTGACTAAAGAAAATAATAAAGTAAATATAGAAGGATGGGTTGCCTCTTTTGCTATATGACAATTTTGTTTGCATTAGAGCTGCATTAGGCTCTTTAAGGTGGGACTCTTGTCAAGTCATTTCTTTAGAGTGGGGCTTCTCTAGTCTTTCCGGGTCCACATTGGTTTCTCTACATTGCTACGAGATGGATTGAGTTTTCATCTGATTCATCTCAAGACCACTTTGCAATCAGGTTGAAGTTTTGCTCATGTCAGATGTACAATCATGAGACTGAGGCTTTACCAAGTCACTTCTTCAAAATCGAGACTTCGCCAAGACATTTCTTCAGACCAGGGCTTCGCCAAGAAAAGGGATATTTGATCGCCATATTGGTCATGAGCTCGTCAAGTGCAGTTCTTTGATGTCCAAGGTTGAGGATGGAATTTTAACCAGAACCAGGGATTCATCATGATTTTATGGCTAATATTGGAATCCAAGTCCATAAAACTCCTTGTGCCAATCAGAATGAGGTTTCGATGATCATTTTTGGAAGGTGTCAGGAATTTTGGTTTGACGATTAACCCCGATGGGACTTTCACGGTAGAAGAGGAAGAGGATCCCCATCCCTCTCTTGGCCAGACAAACTACCGCCGAATGCCACCACCTTCCTCACATGGAACCTCCACCGGGCCACACTCTTCTCATCCAATGAATCAGCCATCCTCTCAGCCTCAGTCTGGTATACATTCACAGTTCGGTCTGGGACAGTCGGGGACAGCTCGGTATGTCGCAACAGTTTTGTATGCCTCAGCAGTTCGGTACAGATCAGTCAGGGGCTTCTCAGTTACAGCAGCTTGGTATGACTTCTCAGTTGGGTTTAGGACGACAGTCAACTATGGATCAGTTTGGAACTTCTCCACCCCAGCAGTTTGGGACGTCTCAACAGCAACCCAAATCAGGACAGCCAGCCCCCGGCACCGTACAAGTCTCACAAAATCCATTCATGACCGCCCCCACGGGACAGCAAACATCCATCCCCGTCTCATTAGAATCACCGGGACCGCAGTATCCTCCCGTTTATACACCATCACCGCAGCCAGGCATGCAATTCAGTAACCAAGGGCCGCAAACCAAATTTAAACCTACCTATGAGTCTCACCCCAGGAACCCGAGCTACCCGGCCACCTCTGGTCTGCCACCACCCTCTTCGCCAATTGGAAATCAGCAACAAGCCACTGGATTATATCCTTATGCCCTGGCTCCTACTTACACTCCCCAGGGTAATTTAGGCCAAGAGCAGGTTTTCAGTTATGCCCCAGGCCCTGCCATCCTTTCCATTAGTGTGTCACCAATGGTAACCCCTCTCTCCAGCTTGATCACTGGCTTGAACACTCTGGCTCCACTTCTGGACCCTCATCTGGCTTGGTTCATGGAACATCATAAGGAAATGAAAGCGTAGATCGCCAAGCTGATAGGAAAGAAGGTCGCCCTTTGGCCCACAGATCTCGATTCCATTGTGCCTCTACCACACAAGTTCGTGATGCCTAACCTGGAACTGTTTGATGGAACTGCTTGTCCCAAGACCCACCTTGACACCTATACCCTAGTCGTGAAAGCCAAGGGATACACGAATCAGCAGTTGGCTGATTACTTCAGCCTCTCCCCAAAACTGGGGGCTCTGAAGTGATTTCTTCGGTTGAAACCCGAGTCCAGGGCCACTTGGGAAAAGATCACCAATGCCTTCACCAAAAAGTACAAAGCCAACCTAGAATGGGAAACAAACCGGGAAGACTTACAGACGACTGTACAATGCCCCAATGAGACTATTGGGGACTTTTACGAGCGTTGAAACCTCAAGATGAGTGAGATGGCAATTCCCCCTTTCGATGAAGAACTATTGGATATTTTCCAAGCCTACTTGAAGCTTCATTAGAGAACGTCCCTCAGTAACTTCCCCTATCCAGATCTGCGTGTAATGGTCAGTTCTGGTGATAAAATTTGACCAACAGCAAGTCGCTGCTCCTACTTATCAGTACCGAACTTCTGCCTCTAATCCAGCTCCTGTCCTGCCCCAAAAGGCAAGGAAGCAATTAACTATGCGGGCCAGGATTGTAACAATGCCACTCCTTTCGTGCCAAGGAAAGACCATGTGAGAAAGCCGCAGAGTCTAAGGCTTGAAGATCTCGAAATGCCTCTGAGTGAAGTCTTTCAGGTACTTATGAAGGAAGGTCTGATTAGCCCTTTGGACAACTATCAGCCTAGGGATCCCAATGTCCCTTTGGACACAACTAAGCACTGTGCTTTCCACTAGTATCATGGGCACATTACTAATAATTGCATGCTCCTGAAAAGGGGAAATGTGAGAATTGATCGAAAAGGGTAAGTTTGAGATACCCGAAGGGCTCATCACAGCCAGCAATCCCTTTCCTAAGAACAACCATAGGGTGAATATGATTGAAGCCATGAACAAGACAAGTGCCACTATGGCTAACAGCTCCTATATAGAAGACACCCTTCGAAGGGAGGATTCTAGTTGCATAGTTGTTGTCAATTTCACCTCGAGGATTCTAGTTGCATAGTTGTTATCAAAGATGGGTTTCTCACTTCATGACGTAATGCTACAATGAATCTGGGGTTACATCAAATTCATCTCGAGGTCTCTCACGTTGATCGATCGGCTTGGTACTTCATCAGTATGTCAGTTTTACAGTCAAACCATTAATTGGACCTCTGCCGTGACGCTTTGTCGAACCTGGGGCTTCATCAAGTCATTTAGAGAAAGCTTCTGTGACTTTTGCCATGCGTTTCCTCGGAATGAGGCTTTGCCAAGTCACACCTATCTTCAGAAGAAAGGGCTAGTCACCTCAACAATTATCTTGGAGTTTCAGCTTTAGAACTTGGTATATGGCAACGTCCTGCATCATCAAAGGTTGAGAACTGGGAATCTCCTCGTATCAGCATTTTGCCAAGTCATTCTTCAAATTTATGTCAAGTCACAACTAACCCAAGCGAAAGAGGGTTCATTCATATCAACGTACTTTTGATTCTAGAGCCTGTCAGCATCAGCTTCAAATGTCCGAGATTGAGAAGAAATTTCAATCGAGACCCGGGGTTCAAATCCAATTTCATCCCAAGATCAAAATTGAGGTCCACATGATACTGTTGACCTACAACAAAGATCTGCAGTTCAGTCTACAACCAAAGAATATCACCTCACTTACTTAAAACTTGTCCCAAACACTCCAAAACACATACAAACCCTCTCACCACCATGCATCCCCACAAAAATCTCCCCAGGGCTCATGTAGCATGCACAAAACATGAATCAGTAGAACACACCTAAGAGATTGTGAATCATTTTGGTTCTATGAATGCATTCATAAATGTCATATTTGCATTTGTACCTCTACTAACAAATGTAGCATTTCAAGCATGAAAGACAAGTTTTCCGTCACTACCTGAAGCCTCCCCGCAGCAAGGATGGTCTCCACTGAAGCGTAATTCCAATGACTTCAACGGAACTACCCAAATGACTGGCAAGACCTTCGTCTCCACACCATCTTGGTTCAGATACCTCAAGCCCACGCTAGCTTGTGACCAGATGCCTCAAGTCAGCACCATCTTGTATCATATTAGCCTCAGACACATCAAGTCAACATCATCTTGGCCCCAGACCTACATCAGCTTCGTTTCAAATGCCTCAAGTCTGTGAAGACATCGCCCAATGTCTACAGTTCGGCGAAGATAGCCCCCATGTCTACAGCTTGGCAAAAGACAAGCTCCGACATCTGCATCTTGGTAAAGACGACCTCCAACGTCCACAAATGGATGAAGACAGCCTCCAGTGTCTACAGTTTGGTGAAAACGGCCGCCGAAGTCTTTACCATCACCTCTAGAACCATCGCCACCAGCAAAATGCTTCTCAACACGTCACGCTGTTAATATTGCCAACTCGACCAGAGTGCCTTTGAGTCACTCTTTACCAAATTAACACCTTTCCGTTGGTTTCCCTCTTACCAAGTGTTAGATGACTTTTTAATAAGGACCCTCTCATTTTAAACCTGGTTCTTGCATTTTTCGAACCCAAAGCCTTCCATAGCGAGAAGTCCCAAGGTGAATACAAGTTCAACAACTTCTACAAGGTCGATGATCACCAGCAAGATGCCGACTCAACCAAACTTCTCCTTAAAGTCAAAATACCTCCAGACTAGTCCTTATTAGGTCAATCACCCTTCGCGCATTAGTACAACCCGAAGGACCTACCTCCGTTTTGTGAGATAGTTCTCTATGCCCGCTGTTGTTCTGTGAGATAATTCTCCATACCCACTTTTGTTTTGTGGGATAATCCTTCGTGTCTCCCTCGATACGCATGTGAGATCATCCGTCGTCCCTCAATCAATTTTATCGCGATCGCCTATTTCGTCCAAAGCCCATGCCTTCGATGCAACCTTCAATGAAAATCGTCTCCTACACGGCAAGCCAACGACGAAGAACATCCCCAGTAACCTAGCAAGTCTATGGTGTTGAAACACGACAAAGTACGTCCTCAGCAACCTAACAAGTCTACGGTATTGAAGCACGACATAGTGCGCCCTCAGCAAAGAAGACCATCCCCAGCAGTTTCTGAACTACGTCCAGGCTTGATTCCCATTCGGGATACGTAGGTAGCCTACCATAGGTCCAGCCACTTGACCAACAAGGTCACCCTTTTCCCCGGTAGTTATCGTAAGCTCGAATCTTCTCCAGCGAGAACGCCTTCAAATAGTCTCCCTCAGGTACAAAACCTCGATTTAGGTTCATACTCCTGAACCGAACCTCGACTTAGGATCATACTCCTGAACTAAGTCCCCATTTAGGTTCATACTCCTGAACTAAACCTCAACTTAGGTTCATACTCCTGAACCGAACCTCGACTTAGGATCATACTCCTGAACTAAGTCCCCATTTAGGTTCATACTCCTGAACTAAACCTCAACTTAGGTTCATCCCCGAAGAAAGCTAACGGAATCCCGTTTCTTTCCTCGTTTCCATCTACGGCAGCAAACGTATGTTCAATCTCTTCAAACGAAGTCCACCAAAAGACTGTCTATCCCCACAGAGTCCGTCCTCAACGTAAGGATACGAACCGTCGAAGGAGACCGTTTCAAAACGGTAAATCCTCATTAGGCTGATACCTCCGGATCATCATTCGCTAAGGCTTGAGGCACCTAAACGCTATCACTTCGGTTTGAAACAGCCACACGTTACGAAGACCGTTCTGATATGGCGAAACACGAAAGAAGACTGTTCTGATACAGCAAATCATCAAATGAAGACAGTTTCGACACAAAAGATCGCTAACAAAATACGAGGAAAGCGATAAACCGCAATCACCTTTCTATTCGATAAACCGCAATCGTCTTCTAATTCGATAAACCACAATCGCCTTTCGATTCGATAAACCGCAATCGTCTTCTGATTCGATAAACCGCAATCACCTTTCGATTCGATAAACCGCAATCGTCTTCTGATTCAATAAATCGCAATCGCCTTTCGATTCGATAAACCGTAATCGTCTCCTGATTCAATAAACCGCAATCACCATTCAATTCGATAAACCGCAATCGTCTTCTAATTCAATAAACCGCAATCGCCTTTCGATTCGATAAACCGCAATCGTCTCCTGATTCGATAAACCGCAATCGCCTTTCGATTCGATAAACCGCAATCGTCTCCTGATTCGATAAACCGCAATCACCTTTCGATTCGATAAACCGCAATCGTCTTCTGATCTAATAAACCGAAATCGCCTTCTGATTCGATAAAACGCAATCATTAACCACAATCACATTTTGATTCGATAAACCGCAATCGTCTTCTGATTCGATAAACCACAATCACCTTTCAATTCGATAAACCGCAATCGTCTTCTGATTCAATAAATCGCAATCGCCTTTCGATTCGATAAACCGCAATCGTCTCCTGATTCGATAAACCGCAATTACCTTTCAATTTGATAAACCGCAATCGTCTTCTGATTCAATAAACCGCAATGACCTTTCGATTCGATAAACCGCAATCGTCTCCTGATTCGATAAACCGCAATCGCCTTTAGATTCGATAAATCGCAATCGTCTCCTGATTCGATAAACCGCAATCACCTTTCGATTCGATAAACCGCAATCATCTTCTGATTCAATAAACCGCAATCGCCTTCCGATTTGATAAAACGCAATCATTAACCACAATCATCTTCTGATTCGACAAACCGAAATCATTACCAGGTTACATCCTAAAATAGTCACTCTAGGGTCGACGTCTGAAGATAGTCGAAAGACCCGAACTACGATCGCCTTGATTCCTCTTAAGGATACATAGGTAGCCTACCATAGGTTCAGCCATCAGACCAAAATGGTCATTCCTTTCCCCAGCGGTGTGGATATACAACTCTAGCCATCAGACCAAAATGGTCATCTTCTATCCCCAGTAGAGTTTCTTTCAGCAACCGACTGCAGAACTCGCTCACCAGGTTGACACCCCAAAATAGTCACTCTAGGGTCAACGTCTGAAGATAGTCGAAGTTCTCGAACTACGACCGGCTTGATTCCCGCAAGGGATACGTAGGAATCCTTTCATTAAGGGTCCAGCCATTCAACCGCCTCGGTCACCTCCTCGCCCATCTCGACAACGTTTGCCAGATTGGGATCCTCACTTTGTCGACGACCCCACTTCCCCTGGAAGTACCGTCGTCGAGGGGCAACTGTAAGTACCCCAATCTGGGTCGTTAATGTTCCGTCAGCCTAAATTAATGATTTATAATCATTTAAGGGCATTTTGGACATTATTTTGACAATTTGAATGAGGAAGGAACTCTTAGGAATAAAAAAATGGACAATTACCTCGCTGAAAATCCATCATTTCCAAGGAAAATCACCTTTTTGACCAAATAAGAAACAGCCAAAACTGCTTTTCTGCAGTTCAGGCACGCCGCTCGATCTTGTCCACGCGGATAAGATTGTCGCTCGATCTTGTCCACACGGATAAGATTGACGGTCCAGACAACTTATAAATTCAGTCTTTCTCCTTCAGTTTTAACAACAACAAACACCTTTCCCTACTATTATGCTGCCGAAATCCCTCCTCAAAACAGCCTTAAACACTCCCACAACTCCAATTCAAAACCAAATCCAATCTCAAATCCACTACCAAACCATACCTAAGCCTTTGAATCCTTCAAACCCCAAACACTAACCCAAGAATCATTGGTAAACTCTCACTCCCCCTACTCAAAACTCCTTTGTTCATGTATGAATTTCATTTCTCCATGATGTGATTCTACTTGTTTTTTGTTCATCCCCCTTTCCCTTTGTCCTAGGATCCAAGAGGATCTCCATGGAACTCATTTCCATGGATGATTCTCTACAAGGATCCACACTTTAAATTATGTATTTCCCTTGTCCCTTTACATTAACTAGTTCTTGTTTGTTACTTGATCTCTTGACCTAAAATGTGGTCATCTTGGAGTTCATCTCCATAGATGATCACATTAAATGGTCCACATCTTTATTTTCATGCCTTTTTATATTATTAGTCTTTACTTGCCTACTTGACCCAAAATGTGGTCATCTTGGAATCAATTTCCATGGATGATCATTTTAAATGGTCTAAATTGTTTACTTCCTTGTAAATACCCCTCCCTAGTCTAAGATGTTCACCTTGGAAACCTTTCCTTGGATGAATATCATCTAGACTTACATATTTAGGTCACATAAAGATGTAAGAGATACACTTGAGCATTAGATCTCAAGGATGGTCCTCCTTGTGGCCACCTTAGAGATCTTACTCTAAAGTTGATACATCTTGACCTAGTCCTCTTGTTAATTTACTTTCATGTCATCCCTCATGTCCCTTTTTACATTACTAGTTTTTACTTGTTCATTTGACCTAAGGAATGGTCATCTTGGAATCAATTTCCATAGATGACCATCTTAAATGGTCCATAATCTTTACTTCCTTGCAAATGTCCCCCCATAGTCTAAGATGTTCACCTTGGAACCATTTCCATGGATAAACATCCTTAAGACTCACAAATTAGGTCACACAAGATGTTTAAGATACACTTGAGTATAGATCTCAAGGATGGTCTTCTTATGACCACCTTAGAGATCTTCCTCTAAAGTTGATACATCTTGACCTATTTCTTGTATTGACAAATTTACTTTCATGTCAAATTCCCCTTCCCCCCTAGCAAATGAAATGCTTACAAAGTCCTAATGTACCCCTGGGATGGCTTGATTAAGTGGATTCATCACTTATGACCACTAATCAAAGTCTAGGGAAAGAGAGGACAAGCATGGATGCCAAGATCCAAACATCCCCTTTACTTTCTGTCTTTTCAGTTACAATTCCAGTTAAGTCCTGTAAATCCAGTTAACTTTCTGAAAATTACAGTGACTAAACTGGAAACTGTAAAAATATTAACACTGCAGCCCCATCCGCGCGGATGAGATTGCACTACAATCTCTTCCACGCGGATGACATTGTCATCTGCAAACAGTCCCTTAGTTTTCTATTATTTTCAGTTTAATCACTGTTTTCAAACTGTTTTTCAGTTCAGTCCCTAGAATTTCAGTTATTTTCAGAAAGTCCCTTTTCAAAACACACACACACACACACAAAAGTTTTCAAGTGAGGAAGACTTGTCATACGAGGTATTCTGGGTGAACGCCAAACGTTCTTCCCGGAGTTTAACGTGACCTCCGAACTCACTTCTCTCATTTTGGGCATTTTTCAAAGTTTTAGCCTCTTAAACTAAAAACGGCGTGGCGACTCCGTTGATTTTCAAAAATCGGGTACATCACAGTCATATACACAGATGGGTCAGCCACTAAGGAAAGAAGCAGAACTGAAGTTGTACTAGCAAGTCTCAATGGGGAGCATACCATCCATGAAATAATCAGATTCAAGTTCCCCGCTTCCAACAATCAAGCTGAGTACGAAGCTTTGATATTTGGCATAGAGTTGGCATCCTTCTATAGAGCAACAAAAATCGCTGCCTCCTGTGACTCCCAACTCGTAGTCAAACAGATAAAATGGGAATACAACACTCAACACCCCGTGCTTACAAAATATTAAGACCTCGTACTAGACATGACGAGAAAGCTGGAATTTTTCGAAATAAATCAGATAGGCTGAGAAGATAACCAAGTGGCAGAAGTTCTATCTAAACTGGCAACTATTGACGTGGCAGATCCTGATTCTGACCCACTCATAGTCTTCGCTGAAGAACCTACCTACAAAAGACTACGAGTGATGCTCCTAGACGGGGAGGAAAAGTGCTATATAGATGAATACATTGACTTACTTGAAAGGGACCAAATACCAGATGAGGAAGCATGTGCTAGGGTCATCAAGAAAAAATCAGTAAGGCTCAGAGTATGGAACGGGATCCTTTACAGAAGATCATTTACAAAGCCCCTGCTGAAATGCGTCTACCCCAAAGAAACAGAAAATCTCTTGGCAGAAGTCCACGAAGGCATCTGTGGCGGTCACCCGGGGGCCAGAACCTTAGCAGACAAAATTTTCACGCTAGGTTATTACTTGCGAAACCTGAGAGATGATGCACAAGCCTACGTTAAAAAGTGTGACAAATGCCAAAGATACGCTGACATTCCCAGGCTCCAATACACTCATTATCCTCACTTGGCCATTTGACATGTGGGGAATCGACATGATAGGACCCTTCCCCCCTACCCGAGGAAATTGCAAGTACGTGATCGCGGCAATCGACTACTTCTCCAAGTGGATAGAAGCAAAAGCCTTAGCCAAAATCACAGAAGAGAACGCAATCAACTTCGTACACGACTTTATCTGGTGTCGCTTCGGGGTTCCACACACCATCATTTCAGATCATGGTATTCAATTCTCCAAGCCTTTTACAGCTGAACTGAATAGACTAGGAGTCAGATACATCAAGTCATCAGTAAGCAGACCTCAATGCAATGGACAAGCGGAAGCAGTCAACAAGCTGGTGCTAACAACCCTAACAAAAAACCTAGAAGGAAGTGATGGTAGATGGTTGGATGAACTTCCATTAGCTTTGTGGGCAGTTCACACAACCACCCGGGGGCTAACCGGGTAAACCCCATTCGCATTGACCTTTGGGTCTGAGGCTATGGCACCAGCTGAGATTGCTATCCCCACAACAAGAAATTTAAACTACGATGAACAAGTCAACAGGGTCAACAGACTGATAGACCTAGACCTAGTAGATGAGAAAAGAATAGCTACTCAGATGAGGATGGTGAATTACAAGAAAATGACCAAAGCCTACCAATGACAAAAGAGTCAACAAAAGTCGAAGACTGGGTACTTAAAAAGATTGAAGCTACGAGAAGGAAGGCAGAACAATATAAACTCTCCTCAAACTGGGAAGGTCCTTAAATCATCACTAAATTTATTAGAGAGAGGACCTACAAAATGAAGACACCAGATGGGAAATAGCTGAAACATCCGTATCATTCCGATCACCAACGTAAATACTATCACCAGTTTAAATTAGTTTTTTTTTTATCTAAATAGATAGTCTTTATTTGTATTTTCCTTATTTTCAAAATAGGATAGGATTGCAGTTTGACACTTTCAATCAATAAAAACTCAGCTTTCAGCAACAAGACTGTGACTAGCAAGACAAATACAAAAGACGAGGAGCCTACTACTCGCACCTTATGCAAAAAATGCCTAAGTATTATGTCCAACGACCTTCCTCGACATAAAGGGATAAATTCCCAAAAATAAAGTGGTATGCCGAACGCTACTCCTCGACATTAAGGGATAAGTTCACAAAAATTATTTGTCTTATGTCGAACGACCATCCTCGACATAAAGGGATAAATTCCCAAAACATTACACAAATATTAGGCCAAATGATCTTCCTGGCCCTAAAAGGATCAAATCCTAAAGATTTATCCAAGTGTTAGGCCGAACGACCATCCTCGGCTTAAATGGATAAACTCCTAAAAATTTATCTAAGTGTTAGGCCGAACGACCCTTCTCGGCTTAAATGGATAAATTCCTAAAAAAATATCTAAGTGTTAGGCCGAACGACCCTACTCGGCTTAAATGAATAAATTCCTCAAATTTATCTAAGTGTTAGGCCGAATGACCCTCCTCGGCTTAAACAGATAAATTCCTAAAATCTATTTAAGTACTAGGCCGAACGACCCTCCTCGTCTTAAATAGATTAATTCCTAAAATCTATCTAAGTATTAAGCCGAACGACCCTACTCAGCCTAAAGGAGTCAATTCCTAAAGTGCAAGTGTCGAGTGACCCTCCTCGACATATGGAAGTTGGGTACTTTGGCATAGAAACAACAAAGTATACAACATACAAACATTCAGAATAAAGCAATTCAAATGTGCAAGCAAGAAAATAAACGAGGCAAGAATAGAGAAAATTGCATTATATTAATCAGAAGTTTGAATTACATGAAAGACCTATTTAAACAATGACATCAACAAACAATAAAAATCTATCAAGGCTGATCCCCATCCCTAAACAAGTCATCCTGCTCGGCATCAGCTTTTGGGATGGTGACCTGCTCGGTCTGCTCCTCCTCAACATCCTCCCCCTCATCATCAGAAGCTTCCTCATCTTGGATCTTCTCAATCAAGGTGTTTATATTTTGAGGATCAACTGGAGGAGGGATCCACACAGCTCGGCCTTCACTAGAATCTTGGGCGGCGATGACCTTCAAGGCATTTTCAGAATAAGGCACGAGGGAGTGCCCTGATCGGGCAAGGTCATCATAAGCATCCTGACAGACAAAATGACCAAGTAGGCTTACGTCAGACTTAAGACACTACAAGAAACAGGCTTATTTATGGCGGTTAAAATCCGCCTTAAATACCACGCGCCCCGCCGTATATAGTATTTACGGCGGACTAGCCGCCGTAAATAGACCCCCGTATAAATCATCGCCGTAAATACTATATACGGCGGGATCACCGCCGTAAATACTATATACGGCGGATTTACCACCGCCGTATATAAATGAAATACATACGTATATTATGGCGTATTTTGGTGATCTTTATACGGCGGTATGTGTAACCGCCGTAAATAAGAGACGAGTCGTCCTCTCCGTAACGAGTCATCCCAATTGCACCCCCACCAGGTTCCCTCGTCCCCCCTTTTTAGACGAGTCGTCCAAGCCATTTTATACGGCGGATTTAGTCGCCGCCGTAAATACCTTAATAGGGACGACTCGTCCACCATGGCACGAGTCGTACCATTTACACCCCCTCTTGGTTCCTCGTCCCCCTTTGGGCACGAGTCGTCCCGACTTTTATACGGCGGATTTAGTCACCGCCGTAAATAAGCCTATTTTTTCCCGACTTTGTATAATTAATTTTCCCCAAAATATATATTCACAAAAACCAAATTCAACTTTGTACACACACAAATAAAACACGTATATAACCAAAAATACACAAATGCAATCAATATTTACAATCTACATATTAACACAATTAATGTTGAATGTATCCAAACATAATAATCACTATACAAAAAAGTTATTAGTTGTTGAATGTATCCAAAATACACAATGTCTAAAATCCATAACACCTATTCATTACCGTCATTTCCACGTCGTTCCATCCAACAACGTTTCAATTCATCAATTTGTTGTTGTAAATGTCGGTGTTCCTCCTGAAGTTGTTGTTGTAACTGCTCCTGAAGTTGTTGTTGTAACTTTCGGCGTTCCTCCTCATTTTGTCGGCGTTCCTCCTGAAGTTGCCTTTCAAAATCTGCTCTGACCCCCGCCACCGCCTCCAATACAGCTGTCTGAGAAGTCGGGGATTTACCAAACACCTTAGTTTTGTTAAGACCGCCTCCCATACATCGCACTCTCCCGTGGTCATCAGGGCCCATCATACCAACAAAAATATTTCCACGCGCCGTGGGAAAGTTTTGTTGCTCCTCTGGCAGCTCCTCAATTGCATCATTAAGCGTTTGCTGTAACAAAAACAACATGTTCAATATAAATGTTTTAACTTTAATTAATATTATGAAAATGAAGTTAGAAATGAAAAAAGTATTCTATAGAATAACAAAACTGAAACAGAAAAGGTTGAAACTTTAACTTACAATCATTTGAGTGGTTTCTTGATCTGCGGGTGTTTTGCCCGTGCGCGTATGTATGAAAATGCTTACGCGATCAGTTGGTAAACCCTTGTCGTCTCTCTACAATTTATAATAGAATCATTTGACCAAAAAAATATATTTATATACGATACAAAAAGAAACATTAATTGAATTGACAACTGAGAACTAGATTGAACGATGACAAACCTCTTTGATGACTTTGGGATGGGACGTTTTTCTAGTCCTATTCAGGCACGATTGCTTTTCTCGATTCAATTTATTTGTTTCTGATATTTCCTGGAAAAAAAAATGATAATATTAGTATTAATTTGACTACTTATATAAGACATTCACGATAATAGATTGAGATTAATTTGAAATATACCCGAGCCTTGTTCGTACCCCACATCGCAACAAGTGCAAATTTATTGATTCCGCAACGCACCCACGGGGTGGGTGAGCCAATGCGTCTTGGTCGGATTCATACATCTTATAATGAGATTTCAACCGAGTAATATTCATAAGCGAGTCAATATTCATAACAAAGTCATAACCGAGTAATATTCATAACCGAGTAATACTTATTATATGCTTGTCTCACTGGTATTTCCATCACGCCACGCTTTACCGAGAGAAAGAACCATAACTAGGGTAATACTCCTGAGGAGCATTTGTATTTTCATATATACACAATTCAACAAAGAAAAAAAAAACAATTGTTAGAGAATCATAAGACTTTTGACTACGTACTAGAGATTTATGTAAGAAATATGGATTACAACTTACCGTAACGTCATTCCATACGTTATTTATGCACTCATGGTCCATCTGAGACCACTCTCTAGTTAATGGGAAATGTTCCCCATTTTTAGCAAAAATTCCTATCTGAGTAGCTAATTTGGCCATTTCCCCACCAACTGGTTGACCATAATTATTCCATATTATGTTCAATCTCTCTTTACCCCATTTGGGGGTTGGTTTTGCCAGCCCTCTTCCTTTAGGGTTCGAGCCCTGACCTGGTAATAAATTTTTCTTTGGCGGCATATCTGTCATATGACAATTCAATTATAGCACAAAAATTGGATAAACCAAGTAAAGGACCAAAAAAACAGTCTTATAATATATGTATAAGACCTATAAATTTATTATAGGTCTTATGTATCATGTATAAGACCTATAAAATGCCTAGATAATAATAAAACAATAAGTATTTTGGAACAAGTTTTAATCCCTAAAACAACAAATATTTTGGGACATAAAGAGTAAATAACATACACAAACACCAATAGAACTATAGAATTGTGGCCAACAGTTTGGCTGAACAACAACAGCAACAACAACAACAACAACAACAACAACAACAGCAACAGAAACAACAGCAGCAACAGAAACAACAACAGCAACAGCAAACAGTAGAAGAACGGGTATAATATTTTTGACGTAGGATATTATTTGAAACAAGCCAAATGATTAATTTACCAAACTAAGCTACATGCCAAAATTATCCAGCAAAAATAATAGGGAATGATCCAAATGCTGCTCAAGAATGTTGTTCTACTCTTACAAATAAACCTGAGTTATACATAAAAATAAGCCTGAGCTAGAAGTGTCAATAAACCTGAGATAGACGCTATTCCATTTTTCATCACAAGCAGCTGTTTTAGTATCATTTGCAGAAAAGATGATTCAAAAGAGTAATTGTGAGATGAAACTCAACTTCAACCATAGTTCACACAACCAAACAAATGCACAACCATATTACTGTCTCCATCTTTGGTCTCTTGAAACTATGTGAATGAAACCACTGGAAATGTCTATTGCTAGTTCCTTAAGGTTGTATCGTATTGGCATTATTGTATACTAATGCCAAGAGATTAACGGAAAAGTGGTTGTCTTGCTACACCTACGTGTCATATTGGAAACTTGGTAACTATAATAACCTTTTCTATCTTTCTATCTAGATTTTCTAATGGAAGTAGTCACGTTTTCAAGGCGGGAAAATATTTGCTCGCTGTCCTCACATAAATTTTCTAATGAAATTAGTCATGTTCCCTGTACTAAGAAGATAATGTGCAATTACTACGCTATGGCTATCATTTAATCCTCAAAGTTAAGAAAAGGAATTAATGTTTACAAAAGATGAGATCGCACAGATTGGGTCAATCCCATTTTTTCTTACCCTCCAAATTTCGCCATTTTTTTCTACCCTCCAAATTCCGCCATTTTTTCTTTTGAGCGGCGGTCAATTGGGTCAATCCCATAAACGGCGTCAATGATGCATTAGGGGAAGTGGGATCATTTGGGACTACGGGCGGCGGGTTTTGTCTACCCCTCTTGTTGCTACCCCCTCTACCGTCTCTCTCCTTAGGAGGCATATTTTCAACACAAAAACCACCTATATATAAGACGGAGAGACACAAATTTTAGTAATAACATTGTCTTAGTAAATAGTAAGCACATAAGACCTAAACAAATACATATTATATAGAAGTAACAATATTAATATTCAATCATACAAAAATAACAAGTTTGATTGAAATATGAAACTTAAGTAATAACATTGTCTTAGTAATTAGTAAGCAAATAAGATCTAAACAAATACTACTCAAACTAATCATCATCATTATCGGCCATATCAACATCATCATTATCGGTCATATCAACATCTAGGTCATTGATATTAGTAGTTTCAATCTCGACCCCATCAACTCCCTCTCGCACCCACGATGCTTCTTCGTTAGCAACATTTTCATCCAGATTTTGTGAGCAAAATGGTACCAATTGTGGAATCGAATCTGAAACTTGTTTATCATCATTTGAATATATGTCAAAACTATCTCTTGGTGTAATCCTCATCACAACTTTCCAATCACTTTCTATAGGATCTTTAACATACCAAACTTGCTCGGACTTGAGATGCTAATATGAATGGTTCATCACCAACTCGATTATCCTTATACAACTTGTGATTGAAGTTTACAAGAGTAAATTTTTGCTCATCTTCCATCTTGCCTGTCCGGTTATCAACCCAATCACATTTAAACAATACAAATCTTATTGAGTTGCTATAACGAATTTCAAGGATCTCAATCAACTCCCCGTAGAAGTTAACATCCCCTACAATGGGATTATTATCCTTTCGGCTTGCAAAACTTGTCACACTTGCATTCAGCATGACTCCACTATTTTGAGTTTTTCTCCGTCTATCGACATCCTTCACTCGAAATCGAAAACCATTTATTATGTAAGACTTATACCGCCTCGCATCCATATGAGGACCCAATGCAAGACTCGTAATTCTTTCGGGCACTACATCTTTCGTCGTGCATACCTTTTATAAAAAAACAAAATTTAATAAGAAAATATTTAAAACGATAAATTGAAACTATTATATGAAGGTGGTTTCATACTTACATAATCCTTAAACCAGCTAACAAACTTATCATTATGTTCTTTCTCTATAAGATGTCGTTGATTACGAGGTAGTGTCTCCCTCAAATGTACACGATGCATTACGGCTGATTGAAAATATGAATTAAGTATTAATTTGAAATATAAAAGATATAAGGAATGTAAGCCTCATGTAAGGAATCACTTACTCTAGGTATTGTTCAACATCTTCAGTATTGAAAAGCACATATCTATGCGCTTGTACTCGTGTGATGTAATCAAGGGTAATTACCTCTTCTTTTCCTACAAAGTGGCCTAACTCATCACCTTCATCATCATTTCTTCTAGGACGATTGGACTTTGTCTCAATGTCATCCAAATATTGCGTACAAAAAGTCATGCATTCTTGACCACAATTGCCTTAGCTATGGAGGCCTCGGGATGGGCTCGATTTCGAACATATAATTTTAATGTAAGTAGAAACCTACAAAAACATTTACTTATGCTAAAGCGAGATGTAAAAAGGAATTTAACTTTTTCAAAGTAAATTTAATATGGATGTACCTCTCTAGGATACATCCAACGAAATTGTATTGGGCACCGCTAGCAAGGCCTCCTCGGCTAAATGCACCGGCAAGTGCTCCATAACATCAAAAGAAAGTGGTGGGAATATTTTCTCGAGAGCGCATAGTGTGACTTGACCATCCGATCTTGTATCTTTTCGAGATCGGCAAGTGTATTCACCTTTGAGGATAATTGCCTAAAGAAATTTGCCAACTCAATGATGGCTTTTACAACGAAGTAGGCAACGCTTTTCGAACGACTAAAGGGAGTAGTTGTTGGAGCAAAATATGACTATCATGGCTCTTAAGACCCCAAATAGCTCTTTCCTCTAGATGTACACAACGAGATATGTTTGACGAGTAGCCATCGGGGACTTTGACTCCTTTAGAACTTTCAAGAATGTGTCTTTATGCTTCTTACTCATTGTAAGGCGAGTAGGAGGCATAATATCATTGCCAGATGGAAGCTTTTGTAGATGCAATGGTTTCCGAATGTTCATCTCTTTTAGGTCTTTTCTTGCTTTATCATTATCTTTTGATTTCCCTGCAGTACCTAACAGAGTATGTAGCACATTATCACACACATTTTTTTCAATGTGCATAACATCAAGATTATGACGAACATGATTATTTGCCCAATATGGCAACTCAAAGAAGATACTCCTCTTTTTCCAATTGTGACACAACTTAGGAACCTTTCTTTTCTTCAACTTGGCTTGTTGCTTCTCACCCTCTTCTCTTTTCCTCTTTTTAATAACATCTTCTATTTTATACTCTGTTTCCATATTTTCAACTTGTTTAAGCAATTTTGTTCCAAACAATAACTTGGGCTTATCTCTCACTTCATGAGTACCATCAAAAGAGCCTTCATCCTTACGAAAAGCATGACTCCTAGGCAAGAAGCGTCGATGACCAATATAACAATACTTGCCACCATGATCCAACCATCGTGCTTGAGGTCTCACATTGCAACAAGGGCAAGCATATTCACCTTTAGTGCTCCATCCCGAAAATCTTGCATATGCAGGAAAGTCATTTATTGTCCATAATTGTGAAGCTCGTAAAGTAAACAACTCGTTTCTTGATGCATCATAAGTTGATATACCATCTTCCCACAATTCCTTCAACTCATCAATTAACGGTTGGAGATACACATCTATCTTGTTGCCCGGCCCTTTTGGGCCTTGAGTAAGCACCGACAAGAAGAAATATGGCTGTTTCATGCATAACCAAGGTGGAAGATTGTATGGCATAAGCACAACCGGCCAAATCTTGTGAGATATAGTCATTGTTACGAAAGGATTAAATCCGTCAGATGCTAATCCCAATCTAACATTTCGAATTTCACTTGAAAATAATGGATAACGTTCATCGAATTCCTTCCACGCACGAGAGTCTGTAGGATGCCTCAGCACACCATCGTCTATTCTTTTCTCGGCATGCCATCTCATGAGTGTCGCGGTCTTAGATGACCAATACAACCTTTGCAACCTTGGCTTTAAGGGAAAATACCATACTTTCTTCATCGCTACACCTTGGGAAGTTTATTCTTGCCACTTGTTTCCGCACCTTCACCGCTACCCCCTTCTTCTTGTTGCTTATATCTAGAGGCTCCACAAATTTCACATTTAGTAAGTTTTTCAGTTTCATTTCGAAACAACATACAATGATTAATGCAGGCGTCCCACGTTTTATAACTAAAACCCAAATCCGCGATCATCTTGTACGCCTCACGATAGGAACTTGTCACTTTCGGCGGCGAGGCAATGCCCTAATGAATTTTTAATAAAGAAGTAAATCCCTTATCGGTCACTCGATAATTAGCCTTCCAGGTGCATAAGTTCTACAATAAATGAGAGTACTGTAAACTTATCACACCCTTCCCACAAGGCTTGATCAGCATCTCTCAAAATTCTAAGAAACTTTGCGGTGGATGCATCTGATTGTACGATTTCTTCAATTCCTGGCTGGTTACTATCCGGCATACCCATCCCTTCATGTACCATTCGCCTCATATAATCTTGCACGCCCAATTCAATTTCAATGCCATCTTCAGTTGTCCTATCATTCTTACGCGCCGAAATGTACTCTTCCCCGTGCCTAATCCAATTCTTGTAATCTTTTTGAAATCCCACTTCAATACAATGTGATCTCACGGTTGCACGGTCTTTTTGGTAACGATTTGCGCATTTTTTACAAGGACAATATATTTCTTTAACAGCAACAGACTTTTTTGAGAATGCAAAATCGAGAAAGTTGTCAACCCCGGACAAATACTCATTTGAAATTCGATTATCCAAATCAATCCAACTTTTGTCCATATATGACTTGACTTGATATTTTTAACGTTAAAATACAACCTATATATAAGACCGAGAGACACAAATTTTAGAATAAAAATAAACTCATAAACAAACATAGTCTAACTTGGGCCCATGATATAGTATAACCTTATGACAACATTCATTCGTTCTCTCTCATAAGCCCCCCCCCCCTAATTGAGAAGCTAATTCATTCGTTCTCTCTCATGATATAGTATAACCCTATGACAACATTCATTCGTTATGTGTTGTTCTTAGTTTGGGTTGAAAATGGTTAATATTGGTAGGAATATAATTGACGTCTCCCTTGCGATTTCAAAAAAATAAGAATATCCCTTTTCTCCACTTTACTTTGGTAAAATGTTTAACATTTAAATAAGAATAACAGGAGATAGCTTTAAGCACTTAGTAAATCATTCTCACTTTACTTTGGTCACACATAAAAATTCTCTGTTGTGAAGGATGTACGAGAATAACAAAATGCATGATATCATTAGAACATCAAAACAATATGTATACTCTTCGAAACCCGAGTCCCAAAATACGAGAGAACTCGAGACATGAATGACAATGGTGGCCTTCAAACTCAAATAGAAGAAAAAACTCAAAACTCAAACCTTGAACGCAAACATTAAAATTTGCCAATGCTAGTTACACCCAAACCGCAATTTAAGACAAATACATATTGTTTGAATGTTCTAATTGATACGAAGATATTGAAATATAAATGGTGGATTTTCGGACGAGCTTGGATGTGCGTGAATTTGGTTCAATATTATTTCAGATCTAGGGTGCAAAAAGAAGGGGTGGGGCGATGCCATTATTCATTGCGATCTTCACCAACCACTTTGACTTGTTGTCGGAACCATGGATGAGGAAACATGGGGGTAAAGAATAGGGTGTTTTGGCATGAGACCTATAACCAAACATTCTAGCAACAAGATATCCAACATATACCCTAAAATGTTTTTATAAACCCCACAATGTCGGTTATCAAAAAAAAAAAAAAGATCGATCATGAAGCAATACCAACAACAACAACAACAACAAAGAACATCAACAATAACTCACAACACCAAGAACAAAAAAACCCGAAATTAAAAGTAAATTAGAAAAGGGGAAAGAAATGTATACCGATTGTTGTTGATCGAAGAAATCAAAGCTCAATTTTGGTGGAGGAGAGAGAGAGAGGCGAGATACGTACGCTAGATCTAGGAGAGAAAGAGAGGCGAGTACGAGACCAACCAAGACCAAGAACAATAAAAACCAAAAAATTAAAAGTAAATACCTACCTGATTATGGTGATCGGCGTCGGAATTTCGTCCCCAGCTATGGAGGAGATTTTCGTGCCCTAGCTGCTATGGAGGAGAGAAAGAGAGGGAGAGATAGAGATTGCCGCGAAACTGAATAGGGAAATTTGGGATTCCCGGTATTTAATAACATTTACGGCGGATATTGTACACCGCCGTAAATAATGGTATTATTTAAGGCGGACGCGTATCAACCACCGTATATAACTTCGATATCGTATACGTACATGTTAAATGTACGTACATTACTTATTTAAGGCGGACACGTCCGCCGTATATATTAGTTATTTACGGCGGCTGTGCATACCGCCGTATATATTAGTTATTTACGGCGGACGCGTGTTCACCGCCGTATATGAGCGCCGTAAATAGTGTACTTTCTTGTAGTGAGAGTTGGGTCCACCAAGGCCCTTCTGGCTAGTTGGAGATAGCCATCAGATTACATGGTGGCCGTCTTATCTGCTAAGGCCTGCTTAAATGTCGGATTGACCTTGCACTAGGAAATGACATCAGCTACCTGAGAAGGCAAGCTAGCCTCTAACTGTTTATACCCGGCATTAGCCTCCTTGGTATTTCTCTTAAGCTCAGCCTGGAACCTTTCAATCTCAGCTTGCCTGTCCTTGGTGACCTCTTCGGCCTTTTCCTGTGCCTCTTTGGCTACCTTCTCAGCTTTCTCGGCCTCTGCCGACCTCATTCCTCAAAGACTTGAGAAACTCCACAACTTTGACCAGATCGGCCTTATTCTTCTCGATATGATGATCAAGCTTCTGCTCTAGATCGTTAGCTTTGCTCCTTATAGCCTCATAAGCCGTAATCGTGGCTAGCTGCATCGAAATAAGGAAAATCGTCAGCAAAAATTACAAGTATGAAGAAGATGAGAAAGTTAAAATGCTCCCTCCCTCGCTTAGAAGGAGGCCATTCCTATTAACAACATACCTCGCTTAGAAGGAGAAGACCAACAACAACCCTTTTCGAGGAGGGCTCCTCCTCTACTATCTCAACCCTTTGCCGCTTCTGGGTAAGGGTCCTCTGCCCGACTTTATCCCCCTCAGTTTCATCAAGACCGGCTTGCCTTAAGGCCCCCTCGGCCTGAGGGGTTATTAATTCTTGGGAACTTTGTCTCCCTTCAGCTTGGGCCTCTTGCCCGTCAGTCTCTTCCTCGACGGAGGCTCCAGCTCCTCCCTACGGCTTCAGAGGCAAAGCACCAGCCTCCCTTGTAGATAAAACGGCCTGACGAGGAAGGCAAGTCAGTAAAAGATGATGAGGATAATAAGCAATTTTATTATACAAGTACGAAATGACGTGAAGGTAGAAATTTACAACCGGGCAAGTCGTCCACGGTTAAACACCGGTTCTCGTATAACTCGCAGATATCACACTCATCGTGAAAAACAAGATCAGGGTGCACTCTCCAGCCTGGAAATCTTTTTCCTCTTACAATGGGTACGAGGGGTACCAAACCATCCAAAGGTCCAGGTATAATGCCAGCCTATACATAATATCTCTGGTCGGTATCTAAGCTAGAACAACACAGAGTCTCCACCTGGGCAAATTGTTTCAACCTCTCTATAAGGTGGTTAATCCACTCCGGCCTCCACACCTGCTCGGGCACACCGGGGAACTTGGAAGGGGCAGCAAACTCCCAGCCTTGTCGGCTTTCTACCCTGATAACATGGTTGTTCCACCCCGACAACTTGCGAGACATGGGGTAGATCAATTTGGGTTGGTTGGGATCACTCCTCACCACTAGTACCATATTGTCCTCTTTATAGCTGACTGTGAAAAAGTGGTGGAATGCCAATTGGCAAGGCTCAAAACCTAAACTACGACAAAGGACAATAAAGCCGGTGAGGAACCTCACGACATTTGCACCAATCATAGCCGTGACGGCCTGCATGCCCTCAAGAAATTCACAAATAAATGGATCGAGGGGGAGACGAAGCCCATCTGGAATTTTTTATAGAAAAAATGGACATAGTTTAGACTGTACAGAAAGTCATTCAGGGCTTCCTTATCATGAGCAGGTGCACCGGGGAGGTATATAAGTCGATATTCCTCCCTCGACACCCCATACTTAGAATGAAATTCCTCTATCATGGCCTCCCCGACCCTGGCTGACCTAGGCCTGGGGGTGTAAGATCTACCATGATGGGACCTACCACGGCCTCTTGCACTGCCCCCAACATGAGCTCCCTCGGTAAAAGCGTCAACAATCCTCCCAGAAGTTGAAGGGAAAGTTGAAGGACGGGAAGCACCACTTCCTCTCCCAGACATATATGCATAACAAATAACAAAGGAAGATCAGATTTTAGCTTAGGCATGGCAAAACACGAGGACGAGGAAGTATCCCTCCCCGTCCAATTCAGTACATGTCGAGGAGGGATTCTTACCCAATAAAGGACGCTCCAGGTGGTTGGACTTTAAGTAATACAAATTGATGTGGTTGAGTATCTCGGTCTAACCTTGTAACACCACGATGTTTGGGGAATCTATGCTATGTCGGTCAATCCTAAACCGACTAGGATAACCGACGTCAGTCATAGGGCTTTGGTACCTCGTCAGAATTTCCCCTATCTCAGTCAAACTCAACATCATCTACGGACCATCAATTCATTGGTAAATCCTAAGGTTTTGGGTATGATAGTAGTATAACACATGGGGATTACTTCTCCATGTTCTTGCCTTATCTATGAACGGAGAAATCACAAGAAAAGCTCAAGAAAGCTTCAAGAACATTAATGGCAGTTCAAGAAACCCACCAAGAACTCAAAACCCGAAAAATCAAAGTAAATGCGAGATATGAGAAATAAATTATACCTGAATCAAAGGTTGTTGAAGAGAAATACACAAGGATTCAAGCACGAACTCTGAAAATCAAGAAATTTCTTGCGGTTTTTGAACCTTATAGCTCTCTCTCAAAGGTGAACAATGATAAAAGATTAGAAATGAGATGGATTTGGCCTTTTATACCCAGATCTGAGCGGGTATGATTCAAGAAAATGGGTCAAGGCACCGTCTCCCTCTCCACAATTAATGTTCTATCATGTTCCCAATGAGAATGTCTCGTCATCGTTAACCGCGCCCATCAATGTCCAAATAACCGGCAGATAAATGATTAACGCCTCGTAATTCGAGATAACCCTTTTGTATTCGTTTAAGCCGATGACGAGCACCACTTCCTCTTCGGCAAAGTCGAGCTAGGAAGTCGGGGGCCACTGAACGGTATAAATCGAGTACGACCATGGGTCATAAACCGGGAAAGGCCCAATGAATTGGGCCCAAAGTAAAATCCATACAAGTCCCAAATACAACATAGGAATGGGGTTCTCTACCTATACTCGTCATGTCTGCTCGTCATTTTTCAATATGTCGACATAGATATAGAAGAGTGATTAATATGACGACCAAGGCAACAACGAGGGACTATGCCGACCAAGGAACCTACAAAGGCTAACCAAGGCCACATCAATTGACGACCAGAGCCTCCTCGGTCAAAGATCCAGATAAGGGGAATGGGCTTCCCTATCCTTATCCATCTTCTACACTGCATGTTCAAGCATCATATGCTGAGCAGCAAGCCTCCTTGGCATATATACAGAATGCTTATATAATCCTACTAAAACAAGGATTGTGAAAAATTATAATCCAACTAGGATTATAATCCTGGTCTCTCACAACTTCATATTCAAGGAATGACTCTATATCCTACACCTATAAATACAAGCCATAATTCACACAATTCTAGTAACGCATCTTTTGATCCTAAACTCTTTTCAATTGTTTTGCTCTCAATACACAAATACTTACTCTCACGCCGGATGACCTTCGCCGATAAAGCCCTGGCTTAGTTTACGTGTTTTTTTTTCCAGGCTATTCAAACATGTAGGATATAACCTACCGCTGAATTTGGGCTGATCCGAACATTTTTGGCATCATCAGTAATCATTGGTACCACTAAAAATTAAAAATATTTCCTCCCTCACGGTTTAAGGTTTTTACTTTCTGTTTTAGTCTATCATAGTTTAAGATTTTTAGTTGATTTATTTACTAAAATGGATAATGAGACCCACTTGCTACACTCAAAATAACAACAAACTTACTATTTTTTATCAACTTTCTCTTTTCTACTTTACTTTTTCATAAATACAAATAACAACCTTTTTTTTTTTTAATCTTTGTGCAAAGTTTTATTGGGACGGAAGGAAGGAGTAACCGAAGAAAAACATAAGAGAGATGAATTCAAAATATAAATTACCTAGTAACTACTAACTAAATCTAAAAGATTAAACAAAATATGTGTAGAATATGGCAAATTATCCGTTAATAAGCAATGATTAGCATTAACTATTGTTAAAAAAAAATAAAAAATAACAAGTGCACCAAACGTAATCTTCTCTTCATTATCTTAGTGTAATGTGTTTTGTTAACAATTTTGGTAGGAATTCAGAACTGCTCCAACTAAAATTTGTTGTTCCACCTAGAGAAAGTTTAGATTTTGCCAAATTTCTCCCATTTTTACATCTATTATTATTATTATTATTATTATTATTATTATTATTATTATTATTATTATTATTATTATTATTATTATTATTTTGAGTAAATTTCACAACCAAATTGATTCAGGTTGTTCATTAAAATGCAAATTAAAATAGGACAAACTATAAACAATTTTTCTAACAAACAGTTTTTCTAACGTGTGCCATTAAAACACATGTTAAGCTTTTTAAATAAATAAGGCAATCAATATATTTATTATACTTAATTATTCATTTCCATAATTAAATTAATATTTTTTTATATACGTAAATTTACATATTTATGGAAGCATATATAAGCTACTTAAATATATTAATCACCTTATTTAATGAGTTTAATGTGTTCCCTAAATTCACACGTTAAAAAAAAAGGAACTATAAATGGTTGGTTGGTAAATTCTATATACAAGGCACCTTACATACAAGACACCAATAATGTCCAAACTATCCTTCGCGTGTCGTGTGCGAAAGGACGACAGGAAGCCTTTATTTCGTGTAATTTTACACGACATAAACTAATTGTGTAAAATATTAGGTCGTATGAAATTATACAAAATTTAAATTTACTCTGCCATTAATATCGTACACAACAACACGATATGATGTCCTAATATCGTGTATATCCATACGACATATCAAAATGAAGGTGTTCTTCGATGATTTGCAACACGATGTTAATGATACGCATATGCTATGTTATATTATTGAATTGTGTTGTTAATTGAGCAAAATTTATACACTTATACATGACAAGGAACAAACGTCATATTGGATCATACAATATCATATAACCTATCACATTTAAGTGATACCACTTTATTTATAATCACCTAACAAATGATTATAAATAAAGTCATAGAGATGAAAAACACTTTAAATGCCATTTAGAATGGAGAAAAAAATAAATGAGGTAGCCGTATACCATTTTTCACAAGATCGCGACACATAAAACCCTAAAAACCCTAAATAATGGCACATATTTGTAACTCAATTTCCATTTGGATTTGATGGAAACTCATGTAGATGAAAAACACTTTAAATGTCATCTAGAATCTAGAAAAAAATAAAAAATAAATAAACGAGGTAGCCGTATACCATTTTTCACAAGATCGGGACACATAAAACCCTAAAAACCCTAAATAATGGCACATATTTGTAACTCAATTTCCATTTGGATTTGATGGAAACTCATGTAGATGAAAAACACTTTAAATGTCATCTAGAATCTAGAAAAAAATTAAAAAAAAATAAACGAGGTAGCCGTATACCATTTTTTACAAGATCGGGACACATAAAACCCTAAAAACCCTAAATAATGGCACATATTTGTAACTCAATTTCCATTTGAATTTGGAGGAAACTCATGTAGATGAAAAACACTTTAAATGCCATCTAGAATCTAGAAAAAAATTAAAAAAAAATAAACGAGGTTAATGATAAGTTGTACATTAGAGGAATACCAACTACTCAAGATTATATATTTGAAATTATCATATTTGTTAATCAAGATTATATGTTTCTTGTTATATAATAAGTTGGAAAACAAACAATGATTACATATAAGATTGAACCAAGGACCGGCGGAGGCCATCTAAAGAGTAGGTCGTGCCCTTCCGACATGTCTCAAGGCGTGCCCTGATACCGGCTATGTTAGGCTCTGGATCCGCCTTCGCAACAGGGCCACCTGAACAGCTGATGCCTACAAATTGAAAATGAACACATACGAAATGTCACCAACATTTCGGGTATTGGAATACGAAATGTCATCTGATTCTTGATAATGTAAAAGAAAATGGCTATTTAATAAACAAATCATATACTTACTTATCTAGAATCTGCTGCCTCGTTTGGCGCTTCAACACCGGCTCACAGGTTTACGTCTCTACAAAAAAATTAAATAAGAGACAATTAATTTTCAAGAACCAGTTGACATTTCGTGTGAAAATACCCGAAATGTTGATGATCATTTCGTGTATAAAGACACGAGAAACCTCACCACATATCGTGTATTAGAGCACGAAATGCAAACTGATGAATCAATTTACATTTCGTGTCCTAATATACGAAATGTGGAAAGTATCTCGTGTACTATAACACGAAATGGTCACCAACATTTCGTGTATTGGCACACGAAATGTAAACTGATAAATCAGTTTACATTTCGTGTGCCATTACACGAAATGTTGGTGACCATTCGTATGTGTTCATACGAAACACACGCCGACAATTTTAAATTTTAGGCACACGAATTCGTATCCGATTCAAACAAAAAATCCAAATTTATGTTACGAAATCGCAATTAGAACCATTTAGGATAGGTTTAAACAACATTAAGCATTATATAATCGGTTTTAGGCATAAATTTGTTGTTGGGTTTTCAAATTTAAAATCTAGGTTAAAAAGAATTACTTTTGGAGCGGCGGAAGGAGAGGCGGACTTTCCACCGGTTTTAGGGAGATTTGTCTTCATTTTTTCCGGCGATGGTGGTCGGCGGCGTTCGTCGAGTGAGAGAGAGAAGAGAGAGCGCCGTTGGTTTCGTTTCTTAGGTTTTGAGAGAGAGATAGAGAGAACAGAGAAGGAACGACGTTTCAAATGGGGGAGGGAAGGAATTTTTTTTTTAAGTATATATATGAGGGTATTTTGGTCATTTACATGTGCCTTGTAAATTTTCCGCCTTGTATTTGTATATAGTACTACCCACAGTTTATCGATCTTATAAAATAATGGGATTTGGCAGTACTGTTCTTGGTTTGTTTATGCCCACTATAACAAGCTTTTGCCTATAACCTAACCTGTCATGAGGTTCTTTTAATTACTAAAATAAAATATGGACTACATTTAATTAGAAGCTAGCTAAACATTCTTCTCTTCTAGTTTGAAAAAAAATAAACTAAAAAGGCACTCCATTCTTAGCACCCAAAGACTTCGCGCGAGTTCCAAATTTTGACCCCCTTTCAATTTAGTATTAATATTTTTTTAAAGCAATTATTATCTATCTATATATAATAATAAGATAGTGGTAAATAGAGGGACTATGAGGGGTATTTTAGTCATTTCATTCGGTGGCAAAGTTGTAAAAATTTTGACTTAAAGGACAAGTGGCAAGATGTGATTGGGCTGCATTAAATTTTTAATTTTTTTTTTTGAAATTTAGACACGTGTCACCAATTTGCTGAAGGGCATTTCCGTCATTTACTAGGCGCGTGTATGGGACGCGCAGACAATGAAGCGTTACTCACTTGAACGCTGATGACTTTTGGTTTTTTTTTTATTGGACACTTGGCGTTTGCCTATTGGTTGGTTGAATTTTGGTTTTTTATTTCTCACCCATTTCTTTTACCTCAATTATTTTATAATAAATTAATTTTTTTTAAAATTTTTTTTACACCAAAATTCATAATTTTTTTTTCTCTTTAAATAGAGACTTTTTTCATTTAATTTGGACACAGAAAAAAAAATATTTATTTTTAAATAAAAATTTCTTAATTATCCTTTGTTAATTTTTCTTTTAATTTTTCAATATGTTTTTAGTCAAAATTATTTTTGACGAAATAAATATCTCTATTTTTTAAATATAAATTTCTTGATAATCCTTTGTTAATTTCCTTTTATTTTAATATATTTTTAGTGAAAATTAATTAAGTGTGAAGTATTTATTTTTAATTATAAATGAAAATAATAATAATAATAATAATAATAATAATAATAATAATAATAATAATAATAATAATAATAATAATAATAATAATAATAATAATAATAATAATAATAATTTGACTAATAATAAAAATAAAGAATCTAAAATAAAGTAAAAGTGGTGGGGCATAGGATGATGAGTTGGGATGGTGTTTAATTTTTTTAAACAAAATCATTTTGTATTTATAAAGTATACTAGGGTTATTTAAGTTAATAATAATAATATATATATATATATATATATATATATATATATATATATATATATATATATATATATATATATATATATATATATATATATATGTATATATATATATGTATATGTATACATATATATATGTATACATATATACATATATATATATATATATATATATATATATATATATGTATATATATATATATATACTCCCTCCGTTCCAGAACAATGTTCACATACACTGTTTGCACATGTTTTAAGGAGGGAGTATTATATTGAAAGTGTTGTGAGTGTGAAAATAAAATAGGAGAGAGAATGAGTGGAGAGAATAGTAAATTATAATGGTGTTGTGAGTATTAAAATAATGTAGGAGAGAGAATGAGTGGAAGGAATAGTAAAGATTCCTTTCCATTTTAGGTAAGTTTTAAATGTGTGAAGTAAGTTTTGGGACGCCCAAAAGGAAAAGTGTGAAGATTGTTCCGGGACGGAGGGAGTATGTATATATATATATGGGGGAGTGTGATGAGTGTGGGTTTTGGTTTCTACTCCCTCCGTCCCAGATCAATGGTCCTCGGGAAAAATTTCACGCTTCTTAAGAAATTTTTTAAAAAATGAATAAAAGTTAAATGTGGGATAGGGAATAGTAGTTAATGATTATTATTTATTTTTTTTTTGTAAATATGTTAACTTTATAAGGGTGGATATAATGAATGATTTTTTTTGTAATATGGGGTAGGGAATAGTAGGTATTGATTGATTTTTTAAAAGGAGAGAGAATGAGTGGGAGGAATAGTAAGTTAATGATTGTTTTTTTTTGTAAATATGTTAACTTTATAAGGGTATAATGAATGATTTTTTTGTAAATATATTAAATTATAAGGGTATAAATATATTCAAAAACTTGCCATTTAAGAAAAGGGACTTTTGATCTGGGACGGACCAAAAGGAAAAATAGGACTCTTGGTCTGGGACGGAGAGAGTATTTAATAAGTGGGATGGGCTAATATGAATATTTTCTTTAGTTTAGTTCGTTATATCAAACAATTTATTTAATTTTTTTAAATAAACCTTTGAAGCATAGTAAATAAAGTATTAATAAATTTGTCAATTTATCTATTCGTCTTAAAAAATTGTGTATTTATAATATGGGAATTAATTTGATTGAAAAAATTAAAAAATAGTGAAGAAAATAAATAATATTTTTAGAGAAAGAAATTATTATTTCAATTTATTTTATTTTTTGATTTTTTTATTTAATGTGGGTAGAAAATGGTGTATGTACTCATTTTACTAAAAGCTTGGTCTCAATTTTTTTAGTCTCCATCTATATATTTAAAATGGGTAATTCTTTCAAATCTATATCTATATCTATATATAATAACATGATTGTGGTAATGAAAGGGGGTTTGAGGCGCAATTTTGTCATATCACGCCGTGGCAAAATGGCAATAAATTCGGCTAAAAAGACACGTGGCGATCTGTGATTGGCCTATATTGTTTTGATTTATTTTTTTTTGAAAATGAGGACATGTGTCGTCCGTTTGTTCAAGGGAGATTTGTCCATTTCCTTGGCGCGAGTGGGACACGCGCCGACAATGGCGCGTGAAGGCAGATGGATTTTTCTTCTTTTTTTTTTTTGGTTTGGACACGTGTTTGGCAGTATGATTTAGGTTTTTTTTAACCCATTTCTTTTAACTAAATTATTTTATAATAAATTATTTTTTTAAAGAAAATAGTCTGTATTTAAATAGAATTTTTTTTTTTATCATTAAAATTGGTCATTCTTTCAAATCTATATCTATAAATAACATGATTGTGGTAATTAAAGGGAGTTTGAGGGGCAATTTCGTCATTTCACGCCGTGACAAAATGGCTAAAAAATTGACTTAATAGATACGTGGCAACCTGTGATTGGGCTTTAATTTATTTTTATTTTGTCTTTTGAAAATTTGGACACGTGTTGTCCTTTTGGTGAAGGGCTTTAATTTATTAATTATATATATATATTTAATATTAATAATTATTAAATTCATATATATATATTTTATATTTAAAATTATATATGTATATTTTATATTTAAAATTATATATATATGTATATAAATATAATTACACCTACCTTGAACTTGAAGCCTCTTTATATACCAAGGCCAAGGCCCTTTTTGATTTGTTTTCTTTCTATGTGGGAAATACCTTGGCATGGCATGGCCTGCGCTTTTATCCCACATAAAAAAAAAAATCAAAGTAAGATGGGTTGCCTTGGTTATATAATGAAGATGAAGCTTAGCCAAGCATGCATGGTTCGTTCGTGCCTTTATCCAATGGCCGGCTTGACTTTGATCGGCCTTGGTTTTGACTTTGTATTTTTTCAAAAAGTAGGTCAAATCAAATATTTGAATTGAATAATTAGAATTTCAATTTTGAATGGAATATAAATATTTTTTTATATTTAAATACGAATAAGAATCAAATTTTATATTCGAATACAATCGCACGGATGTAACAGAATATTTATTTTAGTGACCTTCAATCTGATATTTTTTCTCATAATATATGTTACAAATAATTTTTTTACAATGTATACAAACATCTCTATTTATTTTGTATTCGTTTAGATTTTAATCAGTTTTTCGTTATTAACTGTCCGTGCATTGCACGGTGGTTAAACTAGTTGTTTATAATGACACGAAATTTCTAAATTCCAATTAAAAAAAAATACGGAGTATATATATATATATATATATATGCATGTGTCGTGTTTCTAGGTTATTTCTGTAAAAATTCTGATCAAGGGTGGATCACCAAGAAAGTCAAAACGAAGTGCATAGAAGGAAGTGCTGACTCACATCTCAATAGTGTTTAGGTGTCAATTTGTCACTTATAATTATTAATATATGACGTTTTCCCTCCGATTTAAAATAACAATCACTTTTGAATATTTCACAAGTTTTTTAAAAAACAATTATTATCTTAATTTAATGATAAAAGTATTAAGATTGCCCCTTATTTGAAATTCTCTCATATTACTTTACAAAACAACCTAATTAATAAAACCAAGTTCAAATGCAGGGATAAAATAGGACTTTAAATGCTTTTAACCTCAAAAATAACAATTATTTTGTACAAAACATTTTATCCAAAAATAACAGTTATTTTAAACAAAAGAGAGTACTCCCTCCGTCCCATAGATTTATGGACTTTTGGGTTTTGCACGGGGATTAAGGAGGAAATATTATATTGAAAGTGTTGTGAGTGTGAAAATAAAATAGGAGAGAGAATGAGTGGAGAGAATAGTAAATTATAATGGTGATGTGAGTATTAAAATAATGTAGGAGAGAGAATGAGCAGAGGGAATAGTAAAGATTCCTTTCCATTTAGGAAAAGTTAGATATTATTGTGGGACGCCCAAAATAGAAAGTTTACATATTATTGTGGGACTGAGGGAGTATTTGATTTGGCAACATTTCAAATCAATATTATGCTTTACTTGCTCGTGCATCATTCATGGCTAAAATTGCACTATAATTATTTTTTTATTTTAAAACAAGCCTTCAAAACAAATAAACAATAAAATGAATATTTATTATGATTTTTTTTTAAAAAAAGATAACAAGGTTACTTGTTCTAGCATGCTTCCTAGTATATACTATATATTAGGGATGGTCAAATCGGACTGGAACCGGAAAATCGGATCGGAAAAGTTCGGAACCGCCATGAATCGTCACGAAAATCGAAATCGGGGTAACCGGAACCGGTTTGGAGCCGGGCCGGTTAAGGGTCACCAAAATGGTGAATCGGACCAGAAAAAGCCCGAAATCGAACGAAAATTCATTGTTTTTCAATAGAACCGGACCGGAATCGGACCGGAAAAAGCCCGAAACCGGACGAATCGGGGAGAAAACCGGAACCGTGAACAATCCGGACCGGTTAAGGGTCATACATTTTCCAAATCGAAATCGACGATTCCGAACTGAAACCGGACCCAGAACCGATTTTGGTCATCCCTACTATATACTCCCTCCGTCCCTAAATGTTTGTCTCATTTTCCCTTTTCCTTTGTCCCAAAAAGTTAGTCTCATTTCCAAAATTAAAGCTTCAAAATCACTAAATTTTCAAAACTTGTAACATTTAGGGACGAAGTATTACATAACGGCGGTGTATATTATCAATAATTTTCAAAGCGTTCGTAAAAATAACCAAAATTAAAACTTCAAAATCACTAAATTAAAATGTTTGAAAAGTCAAATGGGACAAACATTTAGGAACGGAGGGAGTATATATATATGCGTGGACACTAATGCACCATCTGTTTCGTTGACTATGAAACTTGCTACTCCCGTACATTTGTTTATTAGGTTCATCTCTATATAAGTAATTACATTTGAGGACACTAATAAATCTTAAATCATGATATTCGCTATAATCACAAATCTTTCGTGTTACAATAAAAAAACATATATTGTCTTACCAGCCCACATCCTCACACTATCACTCTAGACATGCTTTCGAGTTTCGACCATCCAAGTAATGCCCCTAAGGATACTTCAAAGGAGGCCTCGCTCTTTCCTAAGTTCTCTTGTTGATCTCACAGACTAACTATAGATATCCTAACTATTTTTCTCTAACACTCAATAATTTATGCCATCACTTGCCTTATATATAGGATGCAATTCAAAATCCTAAATAATCCTAATTTCTCTGTAAGAAAAATCCTACTTACAAAAAAAAAAAAAAAGGAATTACATAACCAAAATGATTTTACGCCATAAAGATAACAAACAAGTCCCACATGTCTCTGCCCAGCCCAAGTCTCTTGGCCGACCGCACAACCGTGTGCATAGCCTAGCACGACCATGCAGGCAGTACCGTGACTGCCGTTCCCAGATCAGGTCCTGCACAGCTGTGCACAATTCAAGACACAATCGTGCAACTGCCTTTTGCCATTTTTCCTTTTTTCTTGCTGCGACCTCGATACTCCAAGTGTGGTTTGGCTACAACCCCAACACTATTATGCAATATGAAATATGACTATTTAATTTCGTGACGTTTTAGTGTGAGTTCTGTTATATTATGCACGATTAATTAATGATGATTATATTTGAGTTGCATTTTTCATTAATTATTTCATATGTCCATTTCATTGTACTGGACTGTCTTACAAGTGATTCATGGAGGCATATATGTCGACCAATTTCCTCCAAAATACAAACATATATGTTAGAATAGAGTTTATCTAAAAGATAGAAAACAATCAACAAACACACAACACAAAAATATACGTGGTTCATCAATTTGGCTACGTTCACACGCAAAGGGAGAAAATATTATTATCTTATGAAAATCAATCAATTACAATCTCTAATCTAGTGCACAAATTCTTAGCAAAGAATTTCTGTCTGTACAAATTCTAGATCTACAGAAACAGATAAGCAAAAGCAACTACAAATATAGTTGGGGTATGCTTATTTATATACCATACTCCTAACCCTACAGGGTTTTACAACCCTAAGCCAAATCTGCCGCTGAACAGGTTTTTCCGGTCTATGGCGCGATCACCCCATCCCTAAAACAAGTACCCGCGTGATCGCCCCATTAAGGGCGCGGTCGCTCGGTTTGGATAGAAACTTTGCGCGGTCGCGATCCCCATACCGCGCGATCGCTCCCCTCGACTGTGTCAGAAATTCCGAATTTGCTTGTTTAATCCCCTAATTTAGGCGTCCCTAACTTAGATTGCACCAAAACCAACAAATCTCTACCTTGACATCTAACCTCCAAATCATAACCAGAACTCCCCCTCTGCCTCAGATGCTATCTAATAGCTGCGAACATTCACCAAGTCCAAGCAATGTTGGAACGGACTTCGTGAACATGTCAACAGGATTGTCCGCATTACCCACTTTCTTCACCTTGATCGGCTTCTCACTACTCAGAAAATAATACCTCACATCTAGTGCTTGGTCCTCTAATGATGAACTGGATCATTGTCTAAACTAGAGGTGGCCGGTTGACCAAACCGCCGGTTAGCCGGTTGAAAATCGGCGGTTGAAAACCTCCAAAATCCCCAACCGGAACCGAACCGCCTAACCGGCTAGTTTGAAAAAGTAGCCGTTGGAATGAGTTCTGGCGTTCTGCTCGGCCGAGCAACTCATATGACTCGGCCGAGCATGACCGTTATTGGAAATTAACACTACTGGAAGGTTATGCTCGGCCGAGCAACTCATATGACTCGGCCGAGCAAGCCAAAACCGGCGGTTAACCGGCGGTTGGCCGGTTTTTCAAAATTTCAAACCTTAACCGAACCGGCCAATTACCGGCTTTGGCAATGGTTCCGCAACCGCCGTTGACCGGTTTTGACCGGTTTTGGCCGGTTTTCAACCTCCCGGTTGGCCGGTTCGGTTTATAAAATGGACACGTCTAGTCTAAACAAATTGCACTCAAACTGTCACAAAATATTGTAGTCTGATTTTGATGTAACCCAAGGTCGCTGATCAAACCCTTTAGCCATATCCCTTCTTTAGCAGCTTCTATCAATGCCATATAATCTGCCTCCATAGTAGACAATATCACCGTAGATTGTAGAGTAGCATTCCAACTGACAACTAACCCACCAACAGTGAACACATACCCTGTCGTAGATCTCCTCATGTCAACATCCCTAGAGTAGTTCGAATCACAATAACCCTCAACTGTACATTACGTAGCACCTCAATAAATGAGCCCAACATCTGATTTACCCCTAAGGTAACTGAAGATCCTCTTCACTGCTTGCCAATGTTCCTTAACATGATTTCACATGAACCTACTAACAACATTAACAGCATGAGCAAGATCTGGCCTAGTGTAAACCATATCATACATCAAACTACAAACTGCACTAGCATAGGGTACTCGAGTCATATACTCTTTCTGCTCATCCGACTTAGGTGCAAAAGCAACAAACAGACGTGCGTTCACTGCACTTGGAGAATCTAAATGCTTTGCTTTAGAAATGCCAAACCTCTCTAAAACTTTCTTGATGTAACTTTTTTTTGGGATAAGAACAGTTTTCATTGGCTTCTATTCCTATAGATCTCCATACTCAGAATTTTCTTTGCCGCACCCAAATCCTTTATCTCGAACTCTGCAGACAACATGCCCTTCAACGGCTGAATGTACGACTTCTTGACATCCGCTATCAACATATCGTCCATATAAAGAACCAGATATATGATCAAACCATCCAATAACTTGTTGTGATACATACAACAGTTATACGCGCTTCGCGTGTAGCCAATCTCTATCATATAGCTGTCAAACGGCTTGTACCACTGCCTAGGTGATTGCTTGATCCCATACAAGTACTTCTTCAACTTACATACATAGTATTCTTTTCCCAGAACCTGAAACCCATTTGGTTGTGTCATATAAATCTCCTGTTCCAACTCTACATGTAGAAAAACTGTTTTCACATCTAGCTGCTCGAGCTCCAAATCCTGACGTGCCTACATTGCTAATAGCACACTGATAGAAGTGTGTCTAACCACTAGTGAGAAGATCTCATTGTATTCAACGCCCTCCCGCAGTGTGAACCTCCTTGCAACTACAAGAGCTTTATACTTGACCCCCTCTGATGGTGACATACCTGTTGGGTTTCGAGGGTCCATGCGCAGCGGAAAATTGCAAATAACTCGAATACCCAAAGCCCTAGAATCGTTCTAGATGAATAATTAAGAATTATGAATTAGGGTTACCAACCTTGATTGCCTTTGTCGTTGATATACGTGTTCCAACTCCAGATTGAAGAGTTTGCAAGTCTTCAATATACGATCCTTGAATCACGAACAAAAGATCTTGAGAAGCGAAGATCCTCCACGAGTATCCACGCGATGAACGAACCCTAGAACTCTTTCTAGGAGGATTGCTAGATCCTTCGACTGAAACTTTTTCAATCTATGATGAACTATGGAATTGGTGTGATGATTTTCAATTCCTAATTGAAAATTCTCTCTATTTTGTCTTTCTCAAAGCTCAAAATACGAACTAGCTGCTAGGGTTGTTGAAGGAGAGTATTTATACTCTATAAATACTGTGCCCTATTAAAACCCTTGGGAAAAAAACGGTTTCAGCATTCAGGTTCGTGGGCGGTCGCCCATCAGGATATGGGCGGTCGCCCATGTGTCCAGAACCTAAACCATTCCTCCGAAAAACCCTTGTGGGCGGTCGCTCATAAGCACATGGGCGGTCGCCCATGTGTCCAGAGACTAATACCCTTATTCGAAAACCATCGTGGGCGGTCGCCCATAAGAGCAAGGGCGGTCGCCCATGTGGACGATCTCAATGCCCGGTTTTGCAAATAAGATGGGCGGTCGCCCATAGCACCTTGGGCGGTCGCCCAACACACCAGAATTCCATAATTCCATTTTTGTCAATTCGTTCGATGCGTGTGACCCCATAGGACTATATTATGTTGGCAATGAGTTCGATCATATCGATCCTCATAAGACATAAGCGGACTCTAGCAAGCCATCATGCCTACCCAAATAATATAATATCAAGTTCGTTTTTCCTACATAGAACATATCACAATCCCATTGTCACACGATGTTATATTGAACATGAGTCATGGTCCACGTCAACTCATATTGTTCAATGCTTTCTCGTTACCAAGTAAATTGATTAATCGAATGACATTAATCATATTAATTCATTCGGGCATGGCCATGCACTACATCAATCTTACTCACGGTGGCCAAAGCAAACATCTCTCTTTACGAGGGACAAGTTTCCATCTTGACTTATCATTCTTCCCAACAAGAATCATATCATGCCAATGATAGCCCTTATTGTTGTCAGGTTAAAGACAACGTTAAACTATATCAAACATGATATTCATCGAGTGGAAGACGATGATAATCTCGTGTCGAAAGGATATCAATGATATGACTATATGAGATTTATTTATGACATATGACCATGACATAAATCTCATAATGGGTCAAGTCCGGTACCTTGTTCACTAACAAGTACCCATGAATCTAATGTGCATCTCTATGCATATAATCATCACATGATTATCCATTAGACTTCATACTAGTGCTTCATAAGTACTAGGGACACAATTATTAATGTAAACATGCAAACACATATAATAATCAAAAGAAACAATCTCATATATAAACAAGCAATGACATTACATAAAGGTCTATCTCTATAGGCCTAGGGCACTAACACCTACGAGTCTCCCACTTGCACTAGGCCCAATCACTCATGTATCTTATACCCATGGACCTAACATGACCATCATGTTTAGCTTGTGGCAAAGGCTTGGTGAGAGGGTCCGAAATATTGTCATCTGTTGGTACTTTGCATATCTTGACGTCCTCCCTTTCACAGATTTCTCGAATGAGGTGAAAACGTCTCAAAATGTGTTTGGATCGCGATGTGACCTTGGTTCTTTTGCTTGGGCAATAGCACCATTATTGTCACAGAACTTGACTCTATCGGGTTAGTGATACTCGGACCGACTTCTAAGTCACTAACGAACTTCTTGATCCAAACCGCCTCCTTAGCCGCATCCGATGCTGCTATGTATTCGGCTTCTGTTGTAGAATCAGCAACAGTGCTTTGCTTGGAACTCTTCCAACAAACGGCACCTCCATTTAGCATAAACCTGAGCCCAGGCTCGCGATCTATAGTCATCTTTGTCGGTTTGGAAGCTTGCATCTGTGTAACCCTTTACAACGAGATCATCTTCCATTCCTCAAATACCAAGAATACATCCTTAGTCTTTCTCAAGTACTTAAGGATATTCTTGGCTGACTATCGATGGTTCTCACCAGGATCAGACTGGTATCTACTCGTTGCGCTTAGAGCATACGAGACATCGGGTCTAGTACACAACATGGCATACATGATAGATCCAATTGCCGAAGCATATGGAATATCACTCATCCTCTTTCGCTCATCATTTGTCTTAGGACAATGAGTCTTGCTAAGAGTAATGCCATGTCCCATTGGCAAGTTCCCTCTCTTAGAATTTTCCATTCGGAATCTTCTAAGGACCTTGTCAATATACGTACTTTGACTCAAACCAATCATCCTTCTTGATCTATCTCTATAGATCTTGATACCAAGGATATAAGCCGCTTCACCCATATCTTTCATTGAAAAACATTTTCCTAACCAAGACTTAACAGTCTCGAGAGCAGGAACATTGTTTCCAATGAGCAAGATGTCATCGACATATAACACCAGAAATAGCACTATGCTCCCACTTATTTTCTTGTATACACAAGGCTCATCTTCGTTTTTGATGAAGCCAAACTCTTTGGTGATTCATCAAAACGTAGATTCATTCGGGAAGCTTGCTTCAATCCATAAATGGATCTCTGCAACTTACACACTTTGTTAGAACCTTTTGGATCGACAAACCCTTCGGTGTATCATGTATACATCCTCAAGCGGTTTCCGTTAAGAAACGCCGTTTTGACGTCCATTTGCCATATCTCATAGTCATAATATGCGGCTATGGCAATTAAGATTCTAATAGACTTAAGCATTGCTACGGGCGAAAAGGTTTCATCATAGTCAACGCCATGAATGCGCTATACCCCTTAGCAACTAGCCTAGCCTTATAAGTATGTACCTTCCCATCCATGTCGGTTTTCTTTTTGAAAACCCACTTGCACCCTATGGTTTTTACACCTTCGGGTGGATCAATCAAGTTCCAAACTTGATTGTCATACATGGATTTGATTTCGGATTCCATGGCTCCTATCCACTTATCCGAATCCGGAGTGGACATCGCCTCTTGATAGGAAGTAGGTTCATCATTCTCAATGATTTCTACTTGATTACTTTCCGTCATGAGAAATCCATATCTCTCGGAGTTCGGATCGTATCTATCCGATCTGCGAAGAACTTGTGTATCTTGAACCGGTTCCACAACAGCTTGTGAACTTGGTTCCGTCTCAACTATCGGTTCCTTGTCATTTTCGGGTTCTTGAATTTCTTCAAGATCAATTTTACTCCCACTAGTTTCTTTAGAGAGAAACTCTTTCTCTAGAAAGACACCATTACGAGCAACAAACACTTTGTTCTCGGATTGGTTGTAAAATAGATATCCTTTCGTTTCCTTAGGATAACCAACGAAAATGCATTTGTCGATTTAGGTGCAAGTTTATGTTCGAAACTAATTTCTTTACATAAGCTTCACAACCCCAAATCTTCATGAAAGATAAGCTAGGCTTTCTTCCATACCACATCTCATGTGGGGTTTTAGGAGCCGATTTAGTAGGGACCTTATTAAGCGTGAAAGCAGCTGTTTCCAGTGCATGTCCCCAAAAAGAAATAGGAAGGTTCACTTGACTCATCATCGATCGAACCATATCTAATAGAGTTCGATTTCTCCTCTCGGATACACCATTCCATTGTGGTGTTCCGGGTGGAGTAAGTTCTGAAACAATTCCACAACTTTTCAGATGATCGTCAAATTCTTGGCTTAAGTATTCACCACCTCGATCGGATCGAATGGTTTTAATAGTTTTGCCAAGTTGATTTTGTACCTCATTTTGAAATATTAGATATCTCAAATGCTTCACTTTTGTACTTCATCAGATAGACATAGCCATATCTGGAGAAGTCATCAGTGAACGTTATGAAGTACCGAAATCCTCCCCTAGCAATGCTATTCATTGGTCCACACACATCAGTATGTATGAGAGCCAATAAATCACTAGCCCTTTCACTACTCTTAGTAAAAGGAGCTTTAGTCATCTTGCCCAATAAACAAGACTACAAACATGTCATATGATTCATAATCACATGAGTCTAAATATCCATCTTTATGGAGTTTAGATACGCGCTTCTCGTTTATGTGACCAAGACGACAATGCCATTTGTATGTGTTGTTCACATCATTTGGTTTAGATTTCTTACTAACATGATAAACATTCTCAACATTATTTTCAACATTCAAGACATAAAGGCCATTAAAAGAATGAGCAATACAATAAAGCATGTCATTCAAATAAATTGAAAATTTCTTATTCGCAATAAGAAAATTGTAACCCTCATTGTCTAAACATGAAATAGAAATAATGTTTCTGCTCAAATCCGGAACATAATAACGGTTATTTAAAAACTAAAATTAATCCAGCTAGGTAAAGTGACTTCGTAAGTCCCTACGGCCAATACAGACTCTTGCTCCATTTCCAACCCATGAGCATCTACTTCACCCTCTTTGAGCGACCTTCTATTCTTAAGTCCCCGCACATTTAGACAAATGTGAGATCCACATCCGGTATCTAATACCCAAGAACTAGAAGTAGAAAGTAGAACATCTATCATATAGATACACGAAGTCGTGGCAATCACATTGCCCTTCTTCTTCACCCTTCACGATAAGCTTTGCGATTACGCTTCCAATGCCCGGTTTCATTGCAATGGTAGCATACCGCATCCTTTTGGGATTTGGGTTTAGGCTTCTCGGAAACGGCAACCTTTGCCTCCCGGTTTAGCAACTTTTGCTTTACCCTTGTTTTTGAACCCCTTTCCTTTATTCACCATCAACACTTGATTGGTTTTCTTGGTAATATTGTTCTCCGCATTCTTTAGCATCCCATGCAACTCGGATAGAGATTTATTCATCCCATTCATGTTATAATTGAACAGGCGATTATAACTTTCGGGAGTGAATGCAATATCATATCCGTAGCGACTCTGGCTGGATAGGATACCAAGCCTCTCAAGATGTTCGAGGTGACCCTTCATTTTCAACACATGAGGCCCGATAGGTTGTCCTTCAATCATCTTGCATGAATGAAGAGCCTTCGTAGTGTCAAACCTTTCCTGGCGTGCTTGCAAGCTGGAACATTTCCTTTAAATGATTTCCCCGAATCATAAGCTTCCATGTGTTCAAGGTCCTACGAAGGGCCTTACGCGTAATAATAGCCGACATCGAGGCAACCAACATCTATAGAATCATCAAACATGTTTCTTATGTTGGTCCCTTTCGACTTTGGGTGCATTAGCGGCGGAGTTCGGGAGGAATGGGTCCATCGAGAATGTACAACTTCCTTTCTTGTTTGAGAAGCAATTCTCGAAACGAGCGGATCCAATCCACATAGTTGTTGCCATTCTCTTCTAACTTGTCCTTCTCAAGGAGTGATCGCGATGACAAATTCGATTAGTGTTAGCGGCCATTGATCTACAAAGATATGGAACAAGATATAAACATATATGAGCCCCAATTTCATTTAAGAGATTAAATAATGTATTTCACAAATACTCCACACTAAATTATATAACCTTCATATACAAACATGCATAATATAATTTAATAGGCTAAGATCCAACTTTAATTTAATTTCAAGTCGGCTATGGCACATTTGCTCAAAATTAAACTAAAAGGTAGATAACATTTATCAATCATATCAACATATGAATCTTAGATCTTTTATGAGATTATAGACATCATGTGTCACATGTTTCAATCTCATCTTATGCCTTAGGCCCAAAACTGTTTTGATGGCCTTATTGAGTTCAACCATTTTAAACGTATAGCAATCACTATTTGCTCATCTTGATCATACAAAGATAGAATTAATGCACCTCGCTATGGCGAGCCTACATAAAACTACTAGTGTACTCACAAGTGTTTAAAGTGGGAAGCATAAACAAACTCAAAATTTCAAAGAAGGTTCAATTTTTCATGTTTATCAATTAACATGGCATGGTTGATTCATGAAAAACTATATGAGCATAATTATGAACATGGAATGATACAACACAAGTCACATTTGGTTAGTAATTACTAGTACGCGGCAGCGTGCTCCAAGGTTATCCCACACTTCCGTGAAGTGCCTGTGGGGAAGGTTTTGGTGTCCAGCCCATATACCAAGTAATACTTCCCAAATATCCTAGATTAATCATATTAATCATATTAATGAATTTAACATCCCATGACCTAGATTAATCATATTAACCACATATTACAATTTCATAATCATGGTATATCACTATATACAATTACTTGAAAGTAAAACTCATACAATTTCACATTCTAAATCATATTCATCATGAAAATCCATATAATCACATTACATAATTATCATGATTATCTAACTAAACATCATGAACTGGGCTCACGATACCCTTTGTTGGGTTTCGAGGGTCCATGCGCGGCGGAAAATTGCAAATAACTCGAATACCCAAAGCCCTAGAATCGTTCTAGATGAATAATTAAGAATTATGAATTAGGGTTACCAACCTTGATTGCCTTTGTCGTTGATATACGTGTTCCAACTCCAGATTGAAGAGTTTGCAAGTCTTCAATATACGATCCTTGAATCACGAACAAAAGATCTTGAGAAGCGAAGATCCTCCACGAGTATCCACGCGATGAACGAACCCTAGAACTCTTTCTAGGAGGATTGCTAGATCCTTCGTGAAACTTTTTCAATCTATGATGAACTATGGAATTGGTGTGATGATTTTCAATTCCTAATTGAAAATTCTCTCTATTTTGTCTTTCTCAAAGCTCAAAATACGAGGCGGTCGCTAGGGTTGTTGAAGGAGAGTATTTATACTCTATAAATACGTATGCCCTATTAAAACCCTTGAGAAAAAAACGGTTTCGGCATTCGGGGGTCGTGGGCGGTCGCCCATCGGGATATGGGCGGTCGCCCGTGTGTCCCGAGAACCTAAACCATTCCTCCGAAAAACCCTTGTGGGCGGTCGCTCATAAGCACGTGGGCGGTCGCCCATGTGTCCGAGACTAATACCCTTATTCGAAAACCATCGTGGGCGGTCGCCCATAAGAGCAAGGCGGTCGCCCATGTGGACAGTCTCCAATGCCCGGTTTTGCAAATAAGATGGGCGGTCGCCCATAGCACCTTGGGCGGTCGCCCAACACACCAGAATTCCATAATTCCATTTTTGTCAATTCGTTCGATGCGTGTGACCCCATAGGACTATATTATGTTGGCAATGAGTTCGATCATATCGATCCTCATAAGACATAAGCGGACTCTAGCAAGCCATCATGCCTACCCAAATAATATAATATCAAGTTCGTTTTCCTACATAGAACATATCACAATCCCATTGTCACACGATGTTATATTGAACATGAGTCATGGTCCACGTCAACTCATATTGTTCAATGCTTTCTCGTTACCAAGTAAATTGATTAATCGAATGACATTAATCATATTAATTCATTCGGGCATGGCCATGCACTACATCAATCTTACTCACGAGTGGCCAAGCAAACATCTCTCTTTACGAGGACAAGTTTCCATCTTGACTTATCATTCTTCCCGACAAGAATCATATCATACCAATGATAGCCCTTATTGTTGTCAGGTTAAAGACAACGTTAAACTATATCAAACATGATATTCATCGAGTGGAAGGCGATGATAATCTCGAGTCGAAGGATATCAATGATATGACTATATGAGATTTATTTATGACATATGACCATGACATAAATCTCATAATGGGTCAAGTCCAGTACCTTGTTCACTAACAAGTACCCATGAATCTAATGTGCATCTCTATGCATATAATCATCACATGATTATCCATTAGACTTCATACTAGTGCTTCATAAGTACTAGGGACACAATTATTAATGTAAACATGCAAACACATATAATAATCAAAAGAAACAATCTCATATATAAACAAGCAATGACATTACATAAAGGTCTATCTCTATAGGCCTAGGGCACTAACACCTACAATACCTTCCTTTTTCTTGAAGACCTACTTGCAAGTCACAATTTTTCTTCCCTCTGGCCTCTTGGTTAGCTCCCATGTTGAATTCTTGTGAAGTGACTCCATCTCATCACCCATAGTTTCATGCCACTGAGCGAACTCTGAACATGTAACTGCTTCTTTGAAATTAGTTGGCTCTTGAAGCATCGGTCTCCATTTCCTCGGAAACCTTAAGTGCATAAGACACCATGTATTCAAAACAATACCTCACTGGATGCTTCACGAAATTAGCCCGTCTAGACCTCTCTTGAGCTAACCCATGTTCCTCGAAAATCGGTGATGAACTTTCTGGTGCTTCTGTTTCTGACGGTAGATCCTGATAAACATCCGACCGTAGACTGCTCAACTCTAAAGTATATTGTAGCTACACATGTTTATCATATACTACCAATGCCTGATACAACCACAGATCTCATAATAGAGTTAAGCACAAAATTTTCATCAAAAACAACATTCCTGCTTATTATTACCCTACCCTCTGATGGAGACCAAATCCGGTATCCCTTTACACCATCCTCATAACCCATGAAGACTCCCTTTCTAGCCCTCGTTTCTAGCTTCCCATCATCAACATGATAATAACGGTCTGACCAAAAGCCCTTAAACTAGAGTAATCAATAGGTTTACTGACCGTACCTCATTGGGAACTTTGAGGCCGATACTTGCATATGGTCCGCGATTTATCAAATAACATGATATACTAACCGTTTATGCCCATAACCGCTTAGACAACCTTGCATTGGAGAGCATGCACCTTACCCTAGCCAACAATGTATGATTCATGCGCTCTACTACACCATTTTGTTGTAGTGTACCCCTGATAGTGAGATGTCTAGAAATCCCCACTTGCTTACAAAACTCATCGAACTCTGCACTACAAAACTCTAAGACATTATATGTACGTAGTCGCTTGATCTTCTTCCCTGTCTGATTCTCCACTAATGTCTTCCACTGTATGAAGTTGGTGAGAGCCTCACTCTTTTGCTTCATGATGATTACCCAAGTCTTCCTCAAGTAGTCATCAATCATGGATAAAAAATACCTGTGACCACTCAATGATTCCTGATGTAAAGGTTCCCAACAATTCGAGTGAATGTAATACAGACTACCCTTCGTTTTATGAACCCCTTTAAGAAACTTTCTTCGCTACATTTTCCCAAGTACACAATGCTTGCATAATTTGAGGTCCTTGACCTTATGGCCACACAGAAGACCATGATTATCCAATATATGTATCCCTCTAATGCTCATGTGTCCCGAGCCTAATATGCATGACTTGGTCGCTATCCTCCTTGACCACTTCGGATAATTCAATCAATACCGACCTAGAAAGCATACTTCCTTGGAGGAAATCTGATGAGCCAGCAAGGCCTCTTAGAATCACTTCAGAACCTTTACAGACTTTAAATTGAACGACCACTTAGTTGTTCCAACTTTGGCTTTCCCCTTGCCTTTGCTTTTGGAGCTTTGACCATGCTCCACCACATTGGCTTTGGCCAGACTTGGGGTAAACCTTTGCTGTCGAGCTGAATAAGAGATATCAGGTTATTCGTTATCTGTGGAACATGCCTCAAATCGTTCAAAGTGGAGAACTTACCATCATAAGTTCGCAGCTTGGTAGAGCCAATACCAACCACCCTACAAGTAACACTGTTGGCTATATGAATATTACCACCATCAGAGTTGCTCGTATCAATTGCAGCATCATTAGCTTCGTTGAGATTTGGAGGCTCGCCTCTCTTCTTCATATGACATTCTGTCTTCCAATATCCCTTTCCCTTATAGTAATTACAAACATCATTAGGTTTCGGACCCCTCTTACCAGAAGACTTTTTCTTCTTCTGTTTACTGTTAGAACCCTTGCTGCCTTCCATAACCAAACCTATTGTTTGATTATCTGTACCACTATTACCGCTTCCTTTACGACATAACTCTCTACTCTTGAGCGAGAATTTCACCTACTCTAGAGTCACCGTCTCCTTATCACTAATAATAGAGTCAACGTAGTCCTCATATGATAAAGGTAAAGAAATAAGAAGCATTAATACTGCATCCTTATCATCAACCTTAGCATCTATATTACGCAGTTCAAGTAATAAATATATAAATCTATCTAGGTGATTCATAATGGGCGTACCTTACTGCATTCAGAGAGAATATAGCCTATGCTTCATATATAGCTTATTGGTCAATTATCGTGTCAAATACATGTTTTCCAACGCAAGTCACAAATCACCTCTAGAATCGGTATCTGAAATATCCACTATAACATCATCATCTAGACACCTGATGATCTTAGAGTGGGCCCACTCATCTATCGCGATCAGATTTGCCTCTTCCTTCTCTGCTATCTTCTTCGGTTTCTCCGAACCTTCTGCTGTTTCAGTCGCGACAGCACCAGTGAAAATGGCTTCTGCCTTGCCTTTTGTATCATGACGATCCCCGATTGCATCAACCATTGGAGCCCACAAGCCTTTGTATTTCAACAAAGCTCTCATCTTTATTTGCCAAAGATAAAAATTGTTCTTTTCATTAAACTTGTCGATCGGTGATTCAATTACTGATCCCATCTTTTGCAGCGTAACAATCCTAAACCTTATTCAACCTGACTGACTCTAAAACACCCAAACTGAATATTTATCTCTTACTCCCTCCGTCCCACTTCAATAGAGTCATGACATCTTTGCACGCTTTTTAAGATTTTTTTTTTTTTAAATGAGTAAAGAATTGAAAGTGGATAGAAGATTAGAGGAGAGAGAATATAAAAGTTAAAAACAGTTAATAGGAGAGAGAATGAGTGGGAGAAATAGTAAGTTAATGATAGATTTTTTTGTAAATGTGTTAAAATTATAAGGGTATAATGAATGGTTTTTTTGTAAATATATAAACATTATGAAGGTATAAATGTCCGAAACACTGTTCACTTCTTTCCATTTATGAAATGGCTCATTTAAAGTGGGACGTTCCAAAAAGAAAAGTGGCTCAATTAAAGTGAGACGGTGGGAGTATCAAATAGGCCGGAGGGAGTATATATTACATTTTCTTGGTCTAGCAATCTGATTATCTATCAATTTTTAAGTAACTCCAAACTCGATCAAGGTAATTAATTAAGTATAAATACTTGGTTGGCGATGGTTTGTTCCATGCCCGCTAGAAACCAATTACCTAAGCTAATTTAGAAAACATAGTTTGGTTTAAAAGCTTTATTTTTCCTTTAGTAGATTTTTTTTTTCAAAAAAATAGATTTATTTTATTTTATTTGTGATAGATAAATTGTCACTTACGGGTACATCAATTAGCCTATAAAGAGACAAGAACATGCATTCAACAAGATTCGAACTATCTACCTCCTATATGTAAGCAAATACGGATACCACTAAAATTAAAATTCTTTTGTTCGTAAAAAATAAAATCATTGTTATAGAGAAAATAATTAGTCATTTTCCACTCTTAAACTAAATTTTATCCACGTCGTTTATCATTAAGAAATTGAAGTTCTTAATCGCACCAATAAGAAGTCAGCATTAAGTATAAGCCAAGATTTGGACCGCAATTACTAAAGATTTAGATCTTGCACATCCCTTTCATGTCATTTGTTTATCAGTTGAAATTAAACAAGAATGTGACAATCTGAAAAGAAAGTCCAAATTATTCAGTCCGCTTAATAATAATAATAATAATAAGCCATTAATTTTAAAACAGGGAGATAGCGTTTAAATATTTCCACGGGGATTGAGAAGTATTAGGTAGGATTCACTTGGCCTCTCTCTTAAAAATGACACTGACCAATTATTTTAATTTACTTTTGTCCATCATCTCATTGTCAAAAAAAGTTCATTGGAACAAAATAAGCCATTATTTATATCAACCATAAAATAAAATGAGTTTAAATCCACCCCAAAACACATCTCAAATGACATCAACCCATGCTATGAAAACTATTAAGGTTTTCATGAATGAAACATACTTCAAAGCTATATAAATATGAATTAATGGATCCAACGAGTTGGAATATATGATTAGGAGATAGGATAATGTCCTTTTTCTATCTTCAGTGTCAGAAACTAGGATTTTGACCAAATGATTGAAAAATTGTATGGCAGAAGGGAGTAAGTAGCTAAGAAGCTCAATGGTTTTAACTTTGGACAAGGACATATAAGATTGGAGGAGATTGGAGGAGAATTTGGTAACCCTGGTTGACGTGGCTTGCGCTGATTGGAGGAGAATTTGGCGCGTAGCGTCGCACGCACCGACAAAGCAAGCGCGATGTACGTAAAGCGGTTTTTTTAAATGAGACATGTGGC